>KZ451903.1:1593486-1611418 GCA_002786265.1 Apostasia shenzhenica | reverse complement strand
AAGAAAGTCGGCTTCGATGGTTTGGACATCTAAATCGTAGGTCAATTGAAGCTCCAGTTAGAAAAATTGAGTTACTGGATTTTTCCCATGTACAAAGAGGAAGAGGGAGATCAAAGAAGACATGACAAGAAACTATAAGGAGTGATCTTAGTTACTTAAACTTAGATAAGAATTTAGTAACTGATAGAGCGCAATGGAAACAAAGGATTCATGTAGCCGACCCCACCTAGTGGGATTAAGACTTGGTTGTTGTTGTTGTTGTATATAACCAAGATTTTTTTTGACTATGACAGAAGTCAAGGATTGTGAGATGAAGTTCAAAGATTAAAGTTAGGCATATTATTATTTTTAGTTGATATTATGATTTCTTTTAATTAATAAACTTATTATGAAATTATTCTAACTTTAATCTTGTAATTATTATGTACATGAAGATTGATATGCCTAACTTTAATCTTTGAATAATAGTAAATTTATTCATTCTTTTTATTAATTTATTATTAAATAATAAATATTATAGAAATAATTTAATTCATTATGAACTTATCTAGCCAAACATGCAATACAAATTTAGCATCAAACTAAACTAGTTGACGTTCACGATGAGACGGAGAGGTTGAGTCTGATTTTTACAAAGAACATGCTTTTTCGTAAAGTTTTAGTTACACATGAAATGCGTAAAGCAGATGTATTCTTTTACTTAGTTAGACGGTGATACTTATAACCATTTAAGTGATCATTAACACTAAGAAAAATACATTCCTCGATTTTACCTAAAATGATCTTTCTATGTTCTTCATCTGCTTCAAGCTTTCTTTGATGTCACATTTTGAACAACAAGAGATTTTTGCTAAAAATATGAATACTCAAATTGATCTTCAAGAAACTTTGCAGCATATTGAAAGTAGTGCGATTCTTCTTCTCAAAAATACCATTTTATTGAGACGTATATGTACTGTTGATTGCCTTTTAATTCCATTGGATTAATTAAAGATTGGTGAAAGAAGATAGCAACAATACAATCAAGATTGGCTATTGTTAAAATGTGATTTGAATAATAAATTAAATAATTCTAATTATAAGGATTATTTGTTAAGCTGTTGAGATTTTTATGGAAATCAGATACAGGATTTGTTATAAGCTATTATTATAAATACGGGATGATCAGATAAGCTGAAAAAATTAGAGAGAGAGAAATAGAGATCAAAAGGGATTATCAAGATTTCTGGTGGAAGCCTGCAAGATTTCAAGTATCTTCTTGGGAAACGTGAATAGATGATTCACTTGGATATTTTCAGCAGTGATTTCTCTTGGATTTTCTTCATCTGCTGCGGAGGTGATTTCGTAGGAATCTGGAGGCGATTATCTGAGGCTCAATGAGCAATTGGATTGTCTAATTTGAAAGAAGAAAAGATTCAATTTTTGTATCCCGTCTGAGATCGAGAACCAGGTGATTGGTGTAAGGTTCTCTTTCTATCTGATTTTCTACATAATAAATTCTCTCTCTGCTCTCCCCATGGATGTAGGAGGAATACCTCCGAACCACGTAAATCTGATGTTCTTGTGGTTGCTTCGTTCTTTTATTATCATTATTTCTCATACTTATCTAGCATAATTTATTTGACTTACACGTCCGACGATCTAAATTTTCTGCTGCGTATTATTTCACAGTAGGCTATATCCTCAGCAAAAGCTTGAAACAACATTACTTAAAAGCTTACAAGAGTCAAAATTTCAACCCATTTCTCCCATTTGAATGCAATATTCCAAAACCTCTTCTTAGAAGAGCTATCTGAACTCAAAATGGCATAATCTTTGTCTCCTTGCACTACTACTAAAGCCGCGTACTCTTCTTGTTGCATCTTAAGGACAATGGGTTAAATCTTCATACCATGACTTCATCTCCTTCCTCATGGCTGGGCCTGCTGGCTCTTCAAAAAGTAAGAAACTGCATCAATGGCTTCGCTAACACGGAGGAAAACGCTTTCAGATCCAAGTTTCTCCCAAGCTTGTGATAAATGGAGCTTCTCTGCTACTCCTGCTACTGGGTTTGCGAGCACGAGCTGTAACAGAATTGAAGCAAAAAACAAGAATTAAGTATTTTCCTCCATTAATCAAACAGGTGATATGCCGCGATGAGGATGACGATGAAGGTTCTTCTTACTCGCATTGATCTATTCTGGAGTGTCTTGTGAAGCTCCAGAAGCGCTCCGATGCCGCTTGTGTCTACCGCTGTCACAGCTGAAAGAGTTTCGAGCTCTCATTACGGAAAGAACACTTTTTTATGGCGAAATACTGCTATTTCTACAGCTAAGTACTCACCAGATAGATCCAAAATCACGCATTTTATGTTACTCTCCGTCATCTGTCCTGCTCTTTCCTCTTCCTCTCTTACCCATCTCAAGATCCTAAGAGTAATCACCGTTAATGGAGGAAGGAACTACGATTATCAAGAAAAAGAACACGAAGATGAAGTTTGGAGCAGAGAAGAGAGAACCAACCTTTCTTGGAGGTACATGGAGTTGGCGAAGTAGATAGGAGACTCAATGCTGAGAATGAGGAAAGAGGGAACCCTCTGAGCTTCCCTGTATTGCTCAAGATCTCTGTAGCTGTGTGTTCCTGGAACATTCCCCAAGGCAGCAATGTTCGGCCTTATCACATGTATCAGAATTTTGAATGTTGAGATTCCCACCTGCAAGTTGAATCAAAACCAAAGTTCAATTTCAATTTCTGCTTCAGATTCAACACAGATTATGAGATCATACGAGGTTTTAGATTGACCCAAACTTAATCACTCAACTAAAAAACAACATCGAATTCAGTACCACATCGGCAAGTCTCAAAAGAAATGTTAGGTATATATATGAGAACATACTCTTTACTTCGATAGGCGATAAGACACATGTTAGTTCAAAAATAGGAGTGTAAGCGATATTCACCTTGAGGTGTAAATCTTACACGAACAAGCATGAGATTTGGTCTCGCATAAACGAGCCTCAAGCGAGATGATGAGTATATAAAGGAACACATATTTGCCCCTATAGATGTATTTTAAGATAGTAAAGCTAATTGGTGGGCTGTAGCATCCTGTGAGGGATGCACCGTTTGGCAAATCTCACATCAGCAAAACACGAGAAAAATGCTGGATATATACAAAAGCGCACTCAAACTCTAGTAGATACATTTTGAGGCAAAACCGTTAATAATTAGAAACTGTATAGTTAAATATGCTTGGACTAGTGTAGTCCTAGAATGGGTGACCTTTCTGGAAAGCTGATCAACTACGCAGTTTCTTAGAAGTCAAAGCGGACAATATATATGATAGGATAGGCTATTACATATAGTATTAGGGCCACTCCACTTGACCTCTTAAGCAATGGTGAGGCAAACTTTAATAGAGACGTTGTTTCCCAAAAGTGAGGTGCATGTGATATCCCGTGAGGGATGAACCCTTAGGTAAATCTTATATCGACAAAGTAATGGAGAGTTGCAGCGTATATATGAAAAAACACCCATACTCTCGTAGGCTCCTGGGACAGGTGACATTCAGTTTTCTAGTAGTCAAAGAGGATATTATCTACGATGGACTTAGCTGTTATAATAACTAATAATTAAAACTTGAGTGACCTTCATTTTCTCAGAAGTCAAAGCATACACTATCTACGGTGGGCTAGGTTGGTACAATAAACGTGAGGGATGAACCCTTAGGTAAATCTTATATCGACAAAGTAATGGAGAGATGCTGCGTATATATGAAAAAACACCCATACTCTCGTAGGCTCCTGGGACAGGTGACATTCAGTTTTCTAGTATTCAAAGAGGATATTATCTACGATGGACTTATACACTATCTACGGTGGGCTAGGTTGGTACAATAAAGTAATAACTAAAACTCGAGAGAACTTACAGCAATGGCGAGGCCCATTTGAACTGAGATGAAGAGGACCCCAAAGAAGGCAGTGAGACAGGCAATGAAATCAAGCTTGTCAACCTTCCACAAACCCACTGCAGCTCCAAGGTCAATGAGGCCGATGACTGCAGTTATGATGATGACTGAGAGTATCACATTGGGTGTATAGTAGAACAGAGGCATGAGAAACAGCAATGTAATAAGCACAACGGAGGCCATAACTATGTTGGAAACTGCTGTCTTTGATCCAGCATTGTAATTCACTGCTGACCGAGAAAAAGAACCTGTAAAACTTCGTCTGTTAGACAAAATCATACCATTTAACACAAATTTGATTTATCATGATGTTTATATAATTACATTATATATGTACAAGTTTCTGCTATTAGAGATATTAAAAGATAATTTCCTTCTTTAGATTATTTAGATGTGTATAGCTAAGAATTTACAATTTCTTAGAATAGAAATTATTTCCTGATTCGGTTTGTAACATTCCTTAGAATAGAGATTGTCTCCTGATTCTGTTTGTAACCTTCCTTAGAATAGAGATTGTTTCCTGATTATGTTTGTAACCTATTTATACCCCTTTCAATCAATGGAATGCATGGGAAAATATTTTCTTAATTCTAAATTCTCATATCTGCTTGTACCTGTGGTGACATAGCAAGAAGTGCAGGAACCTGCCATGTTCATGATTCCAATGGCCATCATCTCCTTGTTTCCATCTATCTGGTAGCTCTTCAGAGATGCAAATGTTCTTCCCACAGCAAGCCCTTCCTGTAAGAACAGGAATGGAATTTGATTCATCCCTTGGCAAATATGTATGAACCTGAAAGAAATTTATTCGTGTTTGTCAATTATAACAGCTCATCTCACCGTAGATATCATCTGCTTTGGCTTCTGAAAAACTGTATGGTTGAGCAGCATCTTAGAAAGGTCACCGTTCTAGGACTACTCTAATCTAAATACGTTTAACTATGGAGTTCTCGTTATTATCCCTATGATTTTGCCTCAAAACACATCTATGAAAGTATGAGTGTGTTTCACTTTCATATATGCCTAATATCTCTCCCATATTTTATCGATATAAAATTTGCCTAAAGGTACATCGATCCCTCACGTGATATCACATTAATGATACAAAATAAGGTTGATTTTCTTATTAAAAATATATATATATGATGTGAAATCAAATTGATTTTAATGTTGGTGAAGTAAAATATATTTTTAAATTATAATTTGTGTTGAATACGAAATAAATATAAAAAATGATAGGGTGCTTTTAGGCATTAGCCTCGCTCCAAATTGACTTGATTCTGAACATGTCAAGAAACTTAAACTGGTTCGATTTTCTAGGTTGAACAAAAGTCAATTTTATTATACTTGTAAATAAAAGGCAAATAACTTCCTATTTTATGATTGATGTTGCAAATAAATATTTTTTTTGATAAATTATTTTGTAAAATAAATGCTGGAAGCAATAACAGCATAATTGCAGGCTGTTAAAATTCAATTCTTCTATGAATTAACCTAAAAACCATCAATAGAATTAAGAAATTAAAGTAATCACTTGAAGAACTTACACACTCAAAAGTTAGATTAGGACTTTCGAGTTTCGAGTTGTCTTAAACCGACACTATCCTTGAATCTCGATCCATTCAAGCCGAATACACGACACAAAATTCAAAGAAGTTGCCCAAAGAGAAAACTCCAACACTGTTAATCAGTGTTAAAATGTGATTTGAATAATAATTAAATAATCCTAATTATAAGGATTATTTGTTAAACTGTTGAGATTTTTATGGAAATCAGATAAAAAATTTGTTATAAGCTACCATTATAAATACAGGATGATCATGTAAGCTGAAAAAATTAGAGAGAGAGAAACGAAGAAGGAGAGAGAGAAACAGAGAAGAAGTGGGATTATCAGGATTACTGTAGTGATTTTCATTGGATCTTCTTCGTCAGCTACAGAGGTAATTTCGTAGGAATTTGGAGGCAATCATCTGAGGCTCAAGGAGCAATTGGATTGTCTAATCTGAAAGAAGAAAAGATCCAATTTCTGTATCCCGTCTGAGATCGAGAACCAGGTGATTGGTATAAGGTTCTCTTTCTATCTTATTTTCTACATAACAAAGTGGATGTAGGAGGAATACCTCTGAACCACGTAAATCTGATGTTCTTGTGGTTGCTTCGTTCTTTTATTATCATTATTTCTCATATTTATCTGGCACGATTTATTTGACTAACTACACGTTCGGTGATCCGAATTTTCCGCTGCGTATTATTTTACAACAAATCAGGTCATATTTGACCAAGCTAAAGCAAAAGATTGTACTATAAATGATCAGACCAGAATTTGTGCTGGCTCAATGAAAGGGTGGAGTTAAATTGAAGTTTTGCGAATTTTACTAGATTCGTGTCATCCAACGTCTAACTCATTGACCCGTTTTGACGCCCTCGAAATTACTAGAAGAGTCTCGAGCCGGAAACTCACTGTGAGAGAGAGCATCCCAGAGACAATTCCTGTTTTAATTGCAAGGCCCAAGTGGGTGCCATGGAAGTACAGCATGTTGGCTGAGGGAGGGTTCAAGCCTTTCTGTAAGTGCCCAATCTGTTCACCAAATGCAAAGCAAATTACTTCAAATGATTCTTTAGATTTATAAAAAAAAAAAAAAAAAACTAGGGTAAATTGCATCTGAGATCCTGCGGTCGGAAGAGCGTTGCAAATTAGTCCTAACTTTTGAAAAATAAAACACCGAGTTTTGGTCCCTCTTTCAGAATCTTGCCATTTCAGTTGGTAGTTTTAAATATCAAACGTGTGAAGTTTGATAACTAATTTCAATAATTTATATTTTTTAAAGTATCATTATGCTCATTTATCTTCACCATTCCTTTCTGTTGCTTCTTTTTTTATTCTAGAAATTTAAAACTAAAATTAGTATTTTAAAATTATATTTTAAAAAATTAATGATTAGAAATAATCTTATGGCATAAAAGCAAAAAATTTATAGTTATATCTTAATTCAGATCAAACTATAGCACTTTTATAACCACAGGAGCCGAGATGCAATTTACCCAAAAGAAACTATATATTGGGTTCGGACGACGCACCGTTCGGAACCCAATCAGAGGGCGTCACGTGCGCCATACAGCTGGGTCCGGGCACACGTGGCGCCCTCTGATTGGGCGTCCGGACGGTGCGCTGTGCGCACCCAATAAATTTTCGAGAGAGAGTGTGTGTGTGTTTGTAATGAATTTTAGTTCTTACAATTTTGACACCATGGTTCTGAGCTTTGAAAGCAAAGACAAAGATGGTGGACAGAATCACTGAGGTTAGAGGTGCTGCTGCTGCTACCCAGAAAAGCTTAGGCCTCCTCATGCCCTGCATCATCAATCGTTATAAGATCGACTAATTCAATGTTGAGTTCGAATCGAAATTTTACGAAGAAGGAAGCTCACAATTTGCCTTGTTATGAGAAGGAAAGCCAGGAATGAGAATCCCATGAGCACTGTCTGCCAACCCCACTGCACAACATATAATAAATCTGTCATGTCTCCAAAGTTTGAACTTTATTGGTCTGATTACTGTAATAATTTTGGTAGCTACCTCCGTTCTGTGGCTGAAAACTGAAACCATGACTGGCACAAATCCCATCTGGGTAGTGAAGTGTTCAATTCCAAGCAGTCCTTTAAGCTGCTGCAGTGATACAATGATCGCTGCTCCCCCCATGAACCCAATCAACGTCGGTCTCGACAAGAAATCGACTATGAATCCCAGCCTATTACGTTCGAATGCACCACTCGTGTCAGTTTTTAAGTCTTCTTCAAGCGATTCACTTTAGAATTGACACAAACATACATGTAGTGAAACTTTAGTATATTTGGTTCGAATAAACACATAATTCAACAGGGCAGCAACTGGTATTTAATTGATTCAAACCCTGTAAAATCAAAATTTGTAAATTTCACGTTGAGGCCAACAAATTAGTAGCAAAATAGTAGTAGAAGAAGAAGAAGATGGTAGAGAAAACTATCCTAGAAATTGAGTAGGATTTAATCAGTATATACACACACAAAAAACATGTCATGGTCTTAGATGTTAGAAGCTAATTCGGATGAAGTAAATAAAAAAAAAAAAAAAACCTTAGGAAACCCAAGGAAGCTTGGAAGACACCAGCGAAGAAGGTGGCAGTGAAAGCAAGCTGGAGGTAGAGGACAGGTTCCTTCTCAGGAGAAACCACCTCCCTCAGCATGGATCCCATTACCAGTGAAGCAATTGAAACAGGTCCAACTGCAAGGTCTCTGGAGCTCCCCAACACCGAGTAGATCAGTGGCGGCACAAAGCTCGAATCTATGCAAAAAAATTGAATACGAGCAATCAGAAACTAGAAAATAGAAAAAAAAAAAAAAAAAAGAACTAGCACACACACACAAACACATAAATTCAACTTGTTTCATCCCAAATTAGTTCTACATCCCTTGTTAGTGACAAACAGAAATACACTTCGAAAGAGGGAGAAAAGGTGGCACTCATAATCTTAAAATCAATAAAAAGAACTTTCAAAAACAAATCAACATTATGTTCTTCATCTTTTTATTCAAACATAGCTTAAAACTCACATAGACCAATGATTGGCGGCAGGTCTGCAAGCTTAGCATAGCTTATTCCCTGCAGAAGAAGATTACAGAAAGAACTAGCATCATCTTAGTTCGGCATCAAAGTTAAGATTCGACTAAGGCTATAAGCTATAGAGAGCTAACCTGAGGGATTGCCAAGCTAGCAATGGTGAGTCCGGAAATAACATCAGATTTAAGGAGCTGAAGGCTGTATTCAGACCCCCATTGAAAGATTGGGAAAAAGTATTGAACAGCAAGAACTAGTTTTCGGAGGAAGGACCGGTTCTTGTACTGATAAAAGGGGTCGTCGGGGAAGAAGACCTCCCCCAGTCCGTTCTTCAAGGCTGGAAGAGTCTTCTTCCTCTCAGGCAAGGAGACTTTGTGAATCTCTAATGGCTCCATGGCAGGAGGAGGAAGAGAAGACTCTAGGTCTTGGATATCTGGGAATCTGTCCACTCTTTTTGGTCCTCCACACATGGCTGAAAACAAGGAAGAAGAGGGGATTATGTGAGCGCAATGTAGAGAAGAAGAGGCTTGAGGAAAGGTTGAGGAGAAACTATGCTATTTATAGAGCGCTAGAGATGAAACAGAGCATACAGGAGGAGGGAACAGTGCTGAAGTGGTGAAAATAGACAAGGCCACAATGAGGTCTTTTTTGTCTATTCACTGTGGAAGGAGAGGCAGTGGTGGGCAGAGCCAAGTTCAATTCAAGTTTTTTTCTTGATAAATTTTAAAAAAAGTTTAATTTTGTCATAAATTAAAAAAAAATATTTTTTTTGATAAACTATTTTGATATCAGTATCTCTTTGATCCAATGTCAATATATCATGTAGCATATTATGATCAAACAAATATATATTATGTAACATAATATAATGAATTAAATAAAACAAAAAAATTACTTTTAAAATTCACAATTTCTGCCGTCTTTGTCTCTTATTCCAACTTCTTCTACTTTTCTATCATCATTGATATATTAATCATAGAACAAAATTAAGTTCGAGTTTGATTGAACTTAAATTTGAGCATTTTTTGATATTAAATAAGTGTTTTTTAAAAATTAATATATTTGGATGTCTGTATTATTTATAGTATTCTTTGATTTAATTCAATATTAATGCACATTATGTAGCATAATGTCACAATTTTAAAGAAAATTCACAATCTCTAATGCCTTCATCACGCAATCAAATCCCCATGCTTTTTTTGTCTCTTCAACACCCTCGTATTCATGTTATCATAATTTGTTCTCAGATGCAATGATATATAATTATCGATTAATTTTAAATCACGTTCACTTTAAAGTGATAATTTTGCTATTTTTTGCAATGTCGTCTTAATATTTTATCAAACTAAATAATTAATCTCTACAATTAATATATATGATATAGCATCGCCACAGAATCATACTCATCTTAAATTTCTAATGGTCACGAAATTAAGGTAATTAAAAATTATACTAATTATTTATCTTGCATATATTTCAATTTTTCGAGTCAATTTACAAATTGCATGCATGTCACTCGTAACTTGAATTTGATAAAAAAAAATTTAGTCATAAAAAAAACTTATACTGAAATTAATTGAATTTTTTTCACTTTGAATCACAACCAAATGAGTTTTAAATTTACACTAAAAGAATCAGCCCTATTTTGCATTTTTTATAGCATTTAATGATGCATTTTTTATTTTAATTCTATTCATGCACTTATTTACTTAGACCCTGTTTGGCGCGAGAACCAAATCAGGACCAAAATGATACTAATTTAAAAAATAACAATAATAATAGATTTTTTTAATCATTCTACACAAAATTTAATATAAAAATATTATTTTACTTCAAATACTCAATAATTTTCAATAAAAAAATAATTTTATTTTACATCCTAGATCAAAATACTCGATTCGAATATTTTGGTCTAGGATGTGAAATAAAGTATATTTTTTTATTGAAATTTATTGAATATGTGAAGTAAAATAATATTTTTTTTATATTAAAATTTGTGTAGAATGATTAAAAAATTTTATTTATTATTATTATTATTGTTGTTGTTTTTTAAATTAGTATCATTTTAGTCTTAATTTGGTCCTCGCGCCAAACAGGGCTTTAGTGTTGTTTATTTAGAAGGGCTCTTACTATATAACAACAAGCTAATCATTTATCTTATTATGTGAAGTTGGCTAGATGAATATTTTATTTTCATTACACTCCTTTAAATAATAAATATTCATTTAACTTTAAATATATAAGATTATTTTTTATAATTTTTTTTACCTTCTTTTTTTCTTTTTTTTTATATAGTCAAGATCCAATAATTCATCTTTTCTTATTGAAATTTCTATCAGCCCATGATTTATATATCAAATCATCTAAACTAACTCTTTCTGAGCTTATTTACAATTAAGATATTCTAGCCTTCTTGCAGGTATACTTATTTTTTATCTTATCTTTTTACGTTTATCCACATATCTATCTTAATATTCTCATTTCTGTGATATTTATCCTATTTGTGTGTTTCTACTTGGTAGGCCAACATTCAACACTATATAATTTCGTTGTCTTACAACAGTTTTATAAAATTTACTTCTAAGTTTACAGTGATACTTTTCTATCACATAATATGTTACATGCATTTTTTACTTTATTCATTTTTCTCGGATATTGTTAATAAAATCTTCATCTATTTCACCATTATTTTATATGATTAATCTAAGATAATATAAACTGTTCACTATTCTCGATAATTTAATCATCAATTATTTCATTACAAGTGCTTTCCATTTGATAAAATTTATACTTTATATATTCGATTTTTGATCTGCTAAGATGAAAATCTTTAGGTTCATAGTTTTTCTGCATAACTTGAATTTCATCTTAATACTTTTTTTAGTCTTATTAAAGAAGACTTTTTGGTAAAAGTGTTCTTACTACCACACAAAAAAAAGAGAGAGAGAGAAGTGCCCTTTGGGCATGTGATAGTGTGACACGTGGGCGATAGTTTTTTCTTCCAAATTTGTTGATTGTCAAATTCTACGTGTGATTGGATATTGATTATTTTTTAATTTAAATATAATCATACGCCAAATCATATATATAAATAAATATATAATTAAAATGCTTATTTTATAGCAGGAATGAATCTTAACTCAAGTAAAAATCATAAATTTTAACATCTAGTTGATTTTAATTATCATTGATTATATTAATTTGAATAAAGATAATTTTTTAACATATATGAGAAACTTGAGATTAATGGACTGAGGTTGAATTGGAGTGATTCATGTTTTTGAGGCCGTTTGGTTTAAATATATATAAAATTAAATATTTAGTTTTATATTATATTTAGATAACATTAAATGTCATATGATAAAATGTCACAAAATTATTAATCCTATATAAAAATGACATTGTATGATTGTAATGATTAATAAAAATTGGAGATGCTAAAAATAGTTTAATGCTAATTTTTTTTTTACATAAAATAATAACAATAATTGATAAATAATATAAATATTTAAATAATAATAATAGCATTTCCATGAGATTTTTTCAGGGTTTTAAAAATCATTGTCATCCTCGGTTTTGATCACAAAATGAAAGTCTCGATTACAATAGTTTTTATAGTTTTCGTAATTTTGATGTTGTTTCTATAAATTATTAATATTAAATTTATTAAAAATATAATTATTTAAATATTTCATTTAGAGAGGCGTGAGTTTCGGTAGCTTCGAGCTAATTTATGCAATCTTGGCTAAAATTTGATAATTTTAGTAAACAAAAAAAGGATAATTACCTACATGCCATATAATTTAGTTTTATTCATGTCTTACCTATTTATTCTTAGTTAATTACACTATGCACACTCAAAATATTATAAAATCTTACATACACGCATTTTAACTTATTTCTATTATAATGAGTAATCATAATTTTTCAATAACCTAATTATAATTAGATTACAAAAAATCTAGGTCGTTCATCATATTATTTTAAGAATATTTAAATATATTTTGAGTAAAAATCCTAAAATCTTAATGTTTAGGTGGCGGCAAAGGAAGAAGACATTTGCGACGTGAATTGATTTTAGGACAAATCAGTGCTTTAGTGTGGTATTGAGGAAGAGAAAAATATATACCATTAAGAGTAAAAATATAATTTTAATGATTTACTAACAGAATATTTTTTTTCAAATAGATTTTGATTAAGTTTTAACTCAAATGTTCTGAGTGTGCATAGCGTAATTAACTAAGAATGTATGGGTAAAACATAAATAAAACTAAATTATGCGGCATGTTGTTAATTATCCCAATTATATATTGATGATTAGTATTAAAATATTATTTTATTATCTAATTTGATGCTGATAATCTATTCTTTATATTAATTTTTGGATGTGGCTCCATGCCCAGCTTTCCCGTTCAAACAAATTATTAAGAAAAAAATATAAAAATAATAAGAGAATGCGTACGTTTTTCTATGTTTGTTATCTCAAGTTGTTCTCAAAAAATGTGGACACATTTCACCACACATTTTCATATAAAATTCTCAATTTTCTTTTTTTTTGGAAGTTCTTAGGAAAAAGAGCATAAAATATAATAAAAGTTAAATTTCATCTGAGTTTTTGTGGTTAGATTTTTTTTTCATAAAAGCCAATAAATTTGATTTTTTTTATTTCAATCCTGAGAAATAAAAAAATATTTAATGTGGGTCCGATGAACTCGAGGTTTTACAAAAGTATCGTTAAAAGATTAGACAATTAAGTGATGTCAATATGACTAGTATGTGTTATTTGTGCTGGCGTATTAACTAAATTATTATATATTCCTAGATGTCTATAATTTTTAACTGCTCAAAGCACCACAAAAAAACTGATAGTCGTCAAAGTTAGCTTCTTTGGTTTGTTGTTTTCACAGACCATTTTGTGTTTCTATATCGTGCAAATATCATAGTAGATTCTTAAAGTTAAAGCTAGTGTCAAATGGATTTAAGTTTTTTTTTCAAAAAATATCATCTGGGATCTTGAAGTTGAAAGATAATGTCAAATAGGTCCCTCTATCAAAAAAATTATTAAATATCAATAAAAGTACTATTTTACACTCTGATGCTCTACGACGTCGACCAACTATGTCAGAGAGGAGAGAGCACGCAGGGAGAGGAGAGGGAGAGGTGCACATGCAACACCTCTTGCCGTCATTCATACCGCGACATAGAGAGAGAGGTGGCATCGCGCATGCCCTCGGGTGGACAGCAACAACAGTGCATGAGACATCCTGTGCTGTAGTCCATATTAGAGTAAAACAGAGAGGGAGGAGTGCACGACGTCTTCTATTGCCATTTATCCGCGAGCGAGGGATCATGGTAAGGATACTGTAATTTTGTAATTTTAGAAATAAAATTTATCAAAAATTAAAATTTTCATTAAGATGAAATTAAAAGTTTAACATAAATATATAGTAAAAATAGACTCTTATAAAATATTTAAGTTAAGCGACAACCTATTTAAAAAAAAATTAATAAACCTAAGAGACTTAGATAATATTTTTTAAAAATTATACTCATTTAATATTATCCTCTAACTTTCAACACGATATTTATGATTTAAACTCGTCGAACGCAATTGCGGAGATAAAATTCAAGCTCAATTGCTGAGCCCAAGCATTATCTACAACCATGCATGTTCTTCACTTTATCACTCATTACTACCATAGGTGTGACTTGACATTGGCTTGAACTTATTAAATTATTATTATTATTTTTTACTTATTAAATTATTGTTTGCAATGTTCCTAAATGCTCTTTAATTTGAACTATAATGAGCTACATGAGCTCTAGAAGTTACACTATTGGTGACCATTCATTATCTTTGAGCATGGCACCAAAGCAAGGAATCCAGATATAGGAAGAAATTTGTTGTTGGAATATATATCAGAATCAGATGCAAATAGAAGATCAGCCTTGTTATGCATGTTCAACGAGTATTTGAAACGTCGCAATAACTTATAACATCCCGAAAATTAAGTTAGTACGGGATATATTTTAATAAGTTAATAACCGTGATTATATTAGTTGAAGGAGGTTTATCAAAAAATTTATATGAAAATTTAATTATAATAAATCCTAATTTATGTACGTTAAAATTATAATATAAATAAGTTTATATTGTAATATCCCGTAATTTAAATGTGGAGGTATTATCTACTTTAGTTTTAGAGAACTATGTAACTTGAGTACTTCTCAGGAGATCACCTATCCCAGTACTAGTTCAGCTCAAGTACATTAAATTATAGAGCTTCATATTATTTGTCTCATAGTTTTGCCTCAAAAGATACCTCTATTAACTTATACAGTTTAGGATATCCCCCTTTTCTGATATGAGACGATTCATTACTGTATCCCTTTTACTACTATTTATCAGCCTAGAAACTTGTCATGAGTTGCACTCTACCTCAGTGATTTCTTTCTCTTAGTACATCACCCGGCGATCTAAACCTAATCAATCATCGTGCCATGAGATCGCAATTTCTTTCTTTCTTCAATAATGGACCAGTATAACAAATCTTAGATCTTCTAAAATTTGAAGGGTTGTCGTTGAACTGATTGATTATAACATTTACGGCATTCGTCGTTTTTTCTCATTTTTTCGATCAATCAAGCAAATTTATAATTTATCCAATTTCCCCGCTATTATATGAGATTCACTGCCTACATGCTCGGCTTCAAGACAGCCTCTCGAATGATCAAGGACTTCTCAAACTAAATATCAAGAAAATCTAATAAATTTCATTTGATTATGATAAAGATATTTATACGAAAAATACCTTAATTATAAAAAAACTACATACTTTACTATCAGAGATGAAATATTACATATATCACACTGAAATATTATAAAATTATAGATTTTATATCATTTTAAATAAAATTATATTATCTTGAGCACTAAAATTATTACTTATAATACAAAATATCAAATCATATGCTCTAAATTGCTTTAACACTGAAATCTAAATCCTAAAGTATAAATATTATACTTTAACACTATATGCCAAATGCCATTTGTCTCATAGATTATATATATATATATATATATATATGGGATAATTTCATTAAGGTTCCTGAGGTTTACTCGACTTGCCACGCAGGTCCATAATTTTAAAAACATGCGAGACAGATCCCAAAATTCACTATATAAGTCATTATAGTGCTTAATATTTATAAAAAAGCTTTCAATAAGGTTCAATTAAATATCTTCCGTTAAAATTCTATTAAATCATTGACTGTCAAAATTTTAATTAAGAAATCATAAAAAAAAAATTAATGTGAAATTACAATTGTATCCCACCTGATCCTCGCCCGCGTCGCCACAATGCGCCGCCTCGCACACGGACGCCCTCCGCCGGCGTCCAAGTGCAGGCGGCCCGCAGCGCGCGCACAGCGTCCGCGCTCAGATGCCCATGCGTCGGCGCGGCGGGCAAAAATGGGAAATATGGAAGGGTAAAAAAGGGTATTTTCATAATTTTAACAGTGTTTAATAGATACCGTCACAGAAAGACCAAAATGGCCCGCACAGTAAGTTTTGAAGACCTGTCTAGCATATTTTCAAAATTATGGACCTGGTAGCAACTCGAGTAAACCTGGTGGGAACACAGATCAGCATCGAATTGGATGGCTACGATGACGTCATGTGCTGAATCAAAATTCAAATTCAAATTAATTAGAGCTATTAGAGATATTCATATTAGCTTGATTTAGATTTGATTTGATTCAGAGCATATTTTGAAGATTTGGAGACTCACCACATTTGGAACTGATTTTATTTTAATGTAATAGAATTAGTTTCATATTTGCTTTTATTTATTTGGTATTTTATTTTCTATATTTAATATTGTATTTTCAAATTTTTACATGGGATATCTCTATATAAAGAGGTCGCCTTGCATTGTAAAGAAAAAAAGAGTAATTTGATGAATGAAATTGTGTTTCAGTTTTCTCAGAGCCTAGATCCGGGTTAAGGGGTCGATATTCCGGTGAAGGAAAATATTTATCATGCGATTCAGTTTAATTTTAATTTTAAAATGTCTTAATTTACGGGATTCAAAAATCTTATTTATCATATAATTTATCTAGAAAATATTTTTCTCTTAATTAAAATAATTTGCTAATCGGTTTTGCTGAATATAAATATAAAATATCATTGGCATCTTTTTTCATCCCGCATCAAAACCTCAGGGACCTAAGTGGAAACCAATATATATATATATATATATAATCTACTAGAAACTCGATCTAGTGAAATGATAGGATAAGATCAATGAAAATATATCAGTAATTTAATCAATAATATTATATGAAATATTTAATTTAACAAATTTTAGTATGATATATATACATAATATTTTATTTTTTGTAATTAAAGTATTCTTATTAATTTTTCTATTTTTTATATGTTACTCTCATGCCTTGTTCCCTGAAAAGAACCACGTTCATAAAATTTAATGATTTTAGATTTTAATGAGAAAAGAAATGACTTTTTGTCGTGTTAAAAAAACACAAAGAGATGCGAGAGGAGAAATTATAAATAGGTTTGACTTTTTAAATACAAATCTTCTGTTGTATTTATTTAATTAAAATATTTATGAAATATTATAAATAAATAAATAAATAAAATGTCAGCTATTTATTATTTTTACATGGATCCTTCAATAATTGTTTAAAGTCCTTTTTGCGCGAGGACCAAAATAATACTAATTTAAAAAATAATATTAATAATAAATAAATATTTTTTTAATTATTTCACATAAATTTTAATAAAAAAATATTATTTTACTTCATATACTCAATAAATTTCAATAAAAATATCAATTTTATTTCACATCCTAGTTCAAAATATTCAAATCGAGTATTTTGATCTAGGATGTGAAATAAAGTTAATATTTTTATTAAAAATTATTGAATATATGAAGTGAAATAATATTTTTTATATTAGAATTTGTGCAGAATAATTAAAAATTTTTATTTATTATTATTATTGTTATTTTTTAAACTAGTATCATTTTAGTCCTGATTTTGGTCCTCGCACCAAACAGGGCCTAAATTTTCATTTCTTATTATCATTCTCCAGCTACTCTTAAAACAATACACGATTATTGGTAGAAATTGTGCAAGGTAAATGTTGTAATTGGATTCGCGCCTCCATCTGAGCCGTCCACGTGGATGCTCACATGATCTCCACGTGAGCAAGGCACCCAAGTCGAACAAAAGGAGTATCATCCCGAAAGGCAGATGCCGAAGAAGATGTCGAAGAGCAAGGCCCCGACACGACATCTGACCGTTGGAGGACTGTACTTCTCTGAGGGAAACGCGGTTTTCCCCATAACAGGCTCAGGGTATATATACTTCTT
>KZ451903.1:1560042-1586901 GCA_002786265.1 Apostasia shenzhenica | reverse complement strand
TACACAGCCTTCAAAAAGGCAGAGATTTTTCATTTTTCATATACTGTAACCGAAACGCATTTCTAGTGATTCTTCAAGCCTCCTCGAACAGGAGCCGTGGTTTTTCCCACCAGTCGGTTTTCCACGTAAAAACTCTTTGATTGTTTCCCGTCTTAACAGTAAACATCCCACTATTTGAAGATCTTTCAATCATTTTAAGTTCAATTTCGCCTTCCTCCATTTATAAATAGAGAAGTTGATCACAGGGTCGAAAGATCTTTTATTTTTGTTCCAAAATTCTCAAGCTTCCTATTCACAACATAGTATTGTTTAGTTACAAGAATGTGAGTTATTTTGTTCAATTGAAAGAAGAGCTCCTTTTTATTCGACTCATTGTAATAATATTCTGTACTCTTTATTCTCTTATTTGATTTGTGAAACTTGTCTTCTTTTCTTTCAATAATACTCTATTTTCTTTTTCAATTAGTTTTTATTATTTACTTCTGTGATTGTGCTTTCCGTTTGTTTTAACTAACTATTCATGTTAGTTATGCTTGTCATATTACTGTTAATTATACCACAGTTTATCGTCAACGTAAGAAAAATGTGATTAATTTATTAATAGTTGCGAGAGTAATGTAAAGGACGGAAGAATAGATTCACTGCTAGTTATGTGGCGATCTATTGCTGCTACACCTGTGCCTCGCATGAATCTGCGAATTGCTGTCTATTTTTGTGATTCAATATCGAGCGTTCATTCAACCAATCTCTCTCAACGTAAAAATAGACTGATTCAATTCGTACATTGGGTGATTTTCTCTGTAGACTGCTGACACATGTCGTTCCAACTTCTCAATCAATCATCAAATCTCTAAACTAGTCAGCTTCTTAACTGAATTCAAACTAGCGCTGGTCGTGTGCTGGGTGATCTTAGTTCATTTTATATACATCGCATAAAATAATTTTACGAAAATAAGTCAAGTAAACCTTTTTTTTCTTTTTTGATTGAGCAAGTCAAGTAAACCAACAAAAAGAGAAAACAAAGGAAAGAAATAAGACAAAGCGTCGATCCTAACTTAAATTTAACTATCACAAGTTAGAGTATAGAAATAGAGCTCTTAAAAAATATATATTACATGGGAGTTGCACTGAGTATTTTTGCTAGGGATGAAGTTGAAGAAGATAAAATACGAGAGCCAAGCATCGAGTTTGCTAGAGGTAACAGGCTTTGGAGCTAAAATGAGCAGCTTCTAGCAATGGAATCTTCTCTTCTTCTTCTTATTACTTATTTATACCTCGATAAAGTGAAAAGGAATGGTGATATGGGTTGCGCTTTGCCACACACTTGGAATAATTAATATATTCCTTGGTGTGACTTTTGCGGTGATTTGAGTTCAAATGACAATATCTTTATGGGCTCTAACGATCACTTTTTAGTGTCTTAAATCCATTGGATCTGGTGTGAGACAAGTAGACAACACCAATAAACCAGTCGAATAAATTGAGAAGAACAACTTAAGTCAAATAGAAATTAGAGGATTGAGAATTTTCATCTTTAACTTTCCTTTTTTTTTTATTAAAAGCTCTGACATACTGATCTATGTGTTTGATAGGGAGTTTGGATCAAACATCGATAGTCTCCTGATATTCGAATCGAGCTAAGTTCAAATTTATTAAGATGAGCCACAAGTTATGTACAGATCGAATTGACTTTACTTGATCATATTAAAACTCAAACTTATGTCCCTAACAGATCGCCAAATATCTATTTTCGGCTAAAATACATCGATATAGTAAATATTAGTTGTTTAATCAGAGTATCATGTTAAAAAGCCTTTATATAGATAAGATCAAAGTCAAAATAGTTTCTATTTTCTTTAAATTTAATAAAAAATAATTGAATACTAGTATAATTACTAGTATTCAGTTAAAACAACTTATAAATAATATATTCAATCATTTATTATAATTATTTATTTCTTGTATATAAATATATATTAATTTTTATTAGGATCTCTGTTAGGTAATATTGTGAGTATAGTTAATCTAATTTTAATTATTAGTTAACGAAATTTTTAACAAAAAATTTATTTCTTAAAGAACTTGAGTTAGCTCGATTAATTTAAAGCTCAAAGTATAAACAAGTCAACTGATCAAACTCAAATCGAATTAAGGCGAGTTGAGTTTGGACCGTGCTTAGCTGAGCATGAACTCGAACCATTCTTATTTAGTTAGTAATTGATTGCTTTTAATATCATATATAATATTAATAAAAATGATAATAATAATAATAATAATAATAAGTAGTTATCAATTCTTAAAACAATAAATTAAATGATTAATAGAAATAAAAAGTGAGTTTCATGATGACTTAAATTTCAAATTGTCGCTGGTCAATGTTTGAACTTGGGTCAACCTTAATGCAATTTTGTTTTTAATCCAACTCGAATTTTGATTATGTATGGGCCAACTCAGTTCGATGACAGTTGACCTACTTATTCGCCTTCGATGTCAGATTCTCTTGAGAAGACAACGGTAAAATTAGAGAAATCGGTGAAAAGTGTAAGAGAGGAGTTATTCTTAAAGGCCCTGTTTGGCGCGAGAACTAAAATCAGGACCAAAATAATACTAGTTTTAAAAAATATTAATAATAAATAAAAATTTTCAATCATTTTACATAAATTTTAATATAAAAAAATATTATTTTATTTTACATACTCATTAATTTCAATAAAAATATCAATTTTGTTTCACATTCTAGACCAAAATACTAAAATTCTAGTATTTTAGTCTAGAATATGAAATAAAGTTGATATTTTTATTAAAAATTAATAAGTATGTAAAATAAAATAATATTTTTTATATTAAAATTTGTGTAAAATGATTAAAAAAATATATTATTATTATTATTATTATTTTTTTAACTAATATCATTTTTGTCCTGATTTTGGTTACTGCGCCAAACTTTAATGGGAGCCAAAGTGATGGGAAGAATGAGATTTAATTTAAATTTTTATTCGATTAGATAATTAATAATAAAATAATAATAATTAGAGCTAATTAGACAATGTGTGAGAGAAGCAACCCGTGCGAAAGAAAAAAATTTAGGGCTCTATTTGGCGTGAGGAGTAAAATAGTACAAGTTTGAAAGCAATAATAATAATAGATAAATAAATTTTTTTAATCATTCTACGCAAATATCAATATAAAAAAAATATTATTTTATTTCACATAGTCAAATAATTTTCAATGAAAATATCAACTTTATTTCACATCCTAGACTAAAATACTAGAATTGAGTATATTGGTCTAGGATGTGAAATAAAATTGACATTTTAATGAAAATTATTGAGTATGTAAAATAAAATAATTTTTTTTAATATTAAAATTTATGTAGAATGATTACGAAAATTATTAATTGTTATTATTATGATTTTTTAAATTAATATTATTTTGGTCCTGATTTTGGTACTCGATACAATCACTGCCCTAAATTGCATATTAAAATTTTAGAATGTTTTAAAATTAATTTATTGACTATTTTTTGATGGCTTAAATTTTCTAAATAATGGAATCCAGGTGGAGAGCAGAGGGATGTTATAAACTAAAAAAATCTAAAATTAAAATCTTATAAGCTTTTAAATTAGAGCCTTAAAAATCTATTTTCTCAGCTTAGATTTTGTTCTTGATTTAAAATTTATGGGGGAGGTTTCAAAATCCAAAAATAAACATATGGAACTTCTAAGAATTTAAAAGGAAAAAAAAATCATAATTTCTAGTGTTGAATTTTGTTGTTAAATTAAAATATTTAAAATTTAAAAATTTATTATGGTCAGTGAAAACTTATACAGATGGAGGTTTTTAAATAAAAAAATTGAAATTTCTTAAATTATATATTAAAATTTTGAAATTAAAATTTTCATTTGGTTTCTGTTCCTAAATTAAAATTTAGGATAATTACACCCAGGTCCTTGAGTTTAAGGCTTAATAACGCACAGGTTCATATTACAACATCGGGGTTCTGAGAATAAATTATCAAATGAGACTTTTTATTTTTTTTATTATTAAAATTTTTTTAAAATTACTATTATACCCCTCCCCCTCTCTCTCCTCCAAATCCCGCAAATGTGCGAGGCCGCGGGGCCGCCAGCAGTCCGGCAGTCGCGCGGCCTCGTGCTTGCGCTGGGATTGGGAGGAGAGAGAGATGGTCTCTCGCCGCATGACCCGCCGGTGGCTGAAGGTGTATAATAGTAATTTTCAAAAAAAATTAATAATAAAAAATAAAAAAGGACTTATTCAATAATTTAGTAAAACTCAGAGGCCTGATGTTATAATTTAAAAAATATGAATCTGTGTATTATTAAGCGTTAAACTCAAGAACATGGGTGTAATTTACTCTAAAATTTATTCTCCCATAATTAAATAGTAGATAAGAAGGAGATTTTAACGTTTAAAATTTAAATTTACATTGTTTAGATGTTAAATTAAGGTATTCAAAATATATATATTTATTTATTTATTTATCTTCAATATTCTTTTATTTAAAAAAGTAAAAATATACTTTTAAAAGTTTGTTCTCTCCTCAGATTCGGTGTGACTAGGCCTGTAAATGGGTCGGATCTTGATCTGATCCGATCCGTGATCCGAACCGATTATCTTATGAAACGAAATAATTTTTTGACCCGAACGATTATTCTGAAAAACCGACCCGCTCCGTTTAAGTATTGCCGGGTTGGATCCGGGTCGATGCTGATCCGACCCGAAAAAAATCTGATCCGAAATTTATAAGTATGAAATTATTTTACGTATTTATATATTTATTATTTAATTGCATATGTTAATTGTTGTTTTATTTTATGAAGGTTTTGAAATGTGACTGAGACCTATAATTATTAAAGAGGCTATTGCAAATTATTTTAAGTGTAGTAAGCAGGAAGTGCTTGCATTATGAAATGGGATAAATAGCTACAAATATTTTTTATCGTTAAGATAAAATATTTAGTGCTAGCTTTAACAGAACTGCACTTTATTTTTTGTGTAATATTTTCATTCAACTGTTGGTTTTATGTTTTGTAATATTGTAATATAATGCTGATGTCAGTGATATGATCTTTAAATGTTTATATATTATTCTTATATTTTCTACTATAATGAATTTATATTATAAATTTTAGTGATCAAAATTTTATTTAAAAATATAAGAATATATATATACAACTAAAAGTTGTAGTCATTAAAAAATAGTGTTAAATTATGTAAAAAAAATTCCGGGTCGACCTGAAATCCGATCCGAAAATCCGAACTGTGGCGGGTCATGGAATGGATCTGGGTTGACCTCGATCCGATCCGATTTTTAATCTGATCCGGATATATTAGAATCGGATCCGGGTAGGGGTCAACCCGATCCGGATCCGATCCGTTGACAGGCCTAGGTGTGACGTTCTGAAAGCTAAAATTAAAAATTTTAAAGATTTTAAGATTAAAAAATGTAATGTTAATTTATTTAAGTTATGATCGTGGTTTTAAATTCTAATATTAAATTTTTCAATTTGCCTAGAAATAAAATTATTATATTTGATACATATTTAACGCTTATGAAGAGAGAGAATGAGAGAGGGACTGACCGACTGAGGGTGCATGTGCCAAAGCTGGGTGGTGGATAACATACTGTGTTATTAATTATTATTTTTTCCATAACATTAACAATAGCAATATTATTACTACTGTTATAGACAAGATTTTAAAAATCGGACCGGACCGGCCGGTTCAACTGGTCAAACCGTGAACCGGTCAATCAACTAGTCCGGTTTAATTTTATAACCGAATTCGCTTAAAATCGGCCAGAACTGGTCTAAATCGCGGTTCAACCGGTCAATCGGTGAACCAATACGGTTGGACTGATTGATTTTAAAATTTAAACAAAAAAATCTTAAACACTAGGTCCCTAACACAATTTCCGTTCTGCAGTCTCTACTCGCGCGACAGTCATGAACGCACGATTACCCTTGCCTCGCACTCTCCTCTCCAGCCCCTATCCTGTCGGAACAATTTAGTATTTTAGTGATATGAAATGATGAAATGATTTAGTATTTTAGTATTGATAAATCATACTATTTGTTCAGATTCCTTAATGATATACTAAATATTATGCTCAATTTGTAGTTTACAAATATTTTATAGGATTATTATTACTTCGATTTACTTGGAATTATTATTTGAGTTATTAGCACAAGATATTATTTGTTAAATTTAATTATTAAACATTTATTTTATCTAATTATTGTATTGGTGTGTGAATAATATAAATCTCAACTATGTTTACATCATATTTTATAAGTTTTTTTAATTTTTACATCATCCCGGTTCGATCCCGATTCGACCATTGAATTTTGAACCTTTCAGTCTACCAGTTTTAAAGTCGGTCCGGTTTTCAAAACCTTAGTTATAGATACTATCAACACTAATATTGGGATAATACATATATATATTTATGATTTTTAAAAATTAGCATTAATCTTATTAAAATTATTAATTTAATCATTCTATAAAAATGATAATAAATACGAACAAAATTTGCGTAATATTTTATGTTTATTCATATCTCTTTGCCTTCTCTTCTCTCCCGCCCCTTCCGCTTGGCTATCGCCTCTTGGTAGCTAGGACAATGAGTGGCCAACATTGAGGGTAAATTTGATACTAAATAAGTGGCTGGTGTCGACGGCAAAATTAACATTGAAGATAGTACATTGAAGAGTCAAGTTTCGATAATCTTTTAGCACATCACCCTGGCTCTTCTCCTTCTCCTTTTCTTTATCAAGACTCTAAATCAGAGAGATGACTTTGTCAAAATGCCCGCTCTATGCCGTGAAAGCCTGTGAAGTGAATTGCAAAGAGGAACAACTCGTTAAATTGTGAAAATGGCAAAGGTTTGTAGAGTAAGGCACGGGATGAGGCTTGGATGCTCGTTTTCCTCTAGGGTTTCAATGCATGGATCTGCTAGAGGTTTCATGATGAAAGAGTAACAGAACCAAATTCTCTCAAAGGAGAGAGAGAGGAGGGTAGTGAGAGAGTAGGGAAATAAAGAGAACCAAGCGCCACCACAGCATGAGGAACCCCCTCCCCCTAGCCATGGCTTGCCAGATTTGTACTTAGATTGAGCCGACCCGTGATGAGTGAGAGCTTGTTGGCGGCGATTCTATGATTATTGTAACAAAGCCAAATGAAATGGAGCCTAGAGGAGCGAAGCCGAATCATTAGAATGACCTCACCAAAAATGATTTGTCGACACACATTTGTTGCCATCAAGTAAGGAATTTCTCTAGCCATTTTTGATACGATCTCCTTCTAAAGTGGAGAGAGTAGGGAAAGGAACACTTTAGGAGAGACACGGGAAAGATAAGGGCATTTTAGTAATTATATTAATAAAATAATTATTAAACACTCATTTATCGGTCACCTGACAATTAAATTTGGCCAAAAACATTAAAAAAAAACTTATATGAAACTCTAAATTAATCAACATTAAGGACCAATCTAAAAAATATAATGAAACTTAAGAATCTATAACTGAGTTTGTAAAAGTTATTATATCACTCTTACTAACAGAGTGATTAATGGGAGAATTATATGTCACTACTAAACTATATATATATTTACTTATTTAACGCTCAAAATTAGTTTTTTTTTTAAGTAAAATGAATGTCTATTTCTTTTCAAATTTGATGAAAAATGTACAAATTATAAATAAATAAATATATATATATATATATATTTAAAGTATCAAATACAACAATAATAATGAAGCCTTAATCCCACTAGGTGGGGTCAGTCACATAAATTTTTTATTTCTATTACACTCTGTTAATTAATAAATTTTTATGTAAATCTAAGTGAGTACGATTACTACTTATAATTTCTTGCTATGTCTAGTCTCTTTTTTTCTCTTTATATATAGCTAAAATTTAATAACTCGATTTTTCTAGCTGGAACTTCAATTGACATACGATTTATATGTCCAAACTATCTGAGTCAACTTTCTCTAAATTTATTCTCAATTGGTGTAACTCAAACTTTCTCACGAATACACTTATTTCTCATTCTATCCTGTATACAGTATACCCACCACCTTAGTTTTCTCATTTCTGCAATATTTATTTTATTTGTCTATTTCATTTTTATAGGTTAACATTCAGCACTATACATCATCGCTAATTTTACTACAGTTTTATGAAATTTACCCTTAAGTCTGGATAGAATTTTTTTTATCATACAACACAACAAGTATTTTTCTATTTTACCTATTCCACTTGAATCTTGCTAATAACATCATTATTTATTTTATTATTATTTTATATGATTAATCTAAGATACCTAAAGCGCTCACTTTTCTTGACAATTTGATCAACAATTATCACATCACCAATATAAGTACTTTTTTTTAAATTAAATGTGCATCTATACATTTAATTTTTGATATACTAAGACGAAAATCTTTAGATTCTAAAGTTTTCTCCAAAGTTTGGATATCGCTTTCACTTCCTTTTTAATTTTATAAATAAGGATAATATCATCTGTAAAGAGCATACACCGAGATACCTCATTTTAGATATATCAAATTAGAACTTTCATGACTAAAGCAAAAAAATATAGACTTAAAGCTTAGCTTTGCTGTAATCTAACTGAAATAGAAAAATCTTTAATCATACCACCTTATTTATGAACACAAGCAATAGCTCTTTTAAAATATTTATAAATATTAAATTTTTGAAATTAAATAAGTAAAAAAAAATTTTGAAAGATGGTGTTAGGGCTGTTATCAGACTGATTTTGAGCGAGTCGAAGGCAACTCGAAATTGAAAATTTCGAGTTCAGCTCGGCTCGAAATCAGTCCGAAATCGAAATGAGATATGATTCGAGCTGACTCGGCTCGAAATGACTCAATTTCGAGCCGGCTCAAATTATGATTTGAATCGGCTCGTAATTGTAAAAAATATAAAAATATTATGTATTTAAGAGGAAAATAAATCTTAAATCTCTTCTACTCTACCACTAAACCACTAGCTAAATCATATGTAATAATATTTTTATTTATATATATATTTACATTGTACATTAATATTATTTATGCTATATATATAATTTCGAGCTAAATCAAATCATGTTTCGAGCAAACTAGGGCAAACTAGAAATCGGCTCGAAATGAACTTCAAGTCAATGTCCATCGCTTATGATTCGATTCAAAACTTTCAAATTGATTTTGAGTTAATTCAAAATTCGAATAAGTTTTGAGCGAGTTTCGAATTTCGAGTTTTTGAATATTTTTAACACCCCTAGATTGCGTGTAATACTTTCTTAATTAATAGAAAGAACTATAGTTGACCGCACTCAACGACCGAAGAAGTCGCAGGGCCTACCGCCTACGTCGTGCGGCCGCGTTCTCCGCACCAAAGAACAGATAGTACTTGACGTTGACCATTTGCTGATTAGGATCGGAATGTTGGTGGGTCCCTTCATTTGTTTTTCCTTTTTTTCCCACCACCTTATTATTAAAAAAAATTAATCAAGTTCAGACTAGGACCTAATCGATTCGATTTCAAGTCAAGTCAATACCGCCTTGAAATCGAATTGATCATATTTTAATCGACTCAAAATCGGCTCGAAGTCGATTGGGTTTAACTTCGAGCCAATTTGGATTCATTTTCAAGCCGGCTCGAAAATGAATCAAATCTCAATTTTTTTTGAGCCGATCTCGAGCCGAGTAAGCTCGAATCGATCCGGCTCGGTTTACAATATTATATATATATATATATATATATATATTATATTTAACATATATTTATATAACTATATTATATATATTATAATATTAAATATATTTTAATTTGAGCCGAAATAAAGCTAGATCGAACTATCTTAAATTAAATCTTACACGTTAAAAACTATTTAAATCAGTTAACTATGTAGAATATTTTATTAGATGCCTATTTTAATAATGAGGAATTGGAAAATGATTAAATTTGATTTAAGATACACCGATAATTAGATTTTATTCTGATGAATCTTCTTTAAATTTAAACATAACTCATATATAGTTTACTTAAATAAAATATAAGAATAATTAATATTTAACTTTAGGGTATCTAATAAGTAAAAAATAAAAAAAATTTGTGTCATACAGATAAAAATCTCGAATAATAATTATAACAGAAAAGATCATCTTTATTTGAGCAGCATCTATAAATTATTTAGAATATTACCAAATATAAATATATACATATATAGAAAGAAAAAAACTCTTGGCTCAAGACTGAGTCAAAATAGAACAAGTTCATATCCTCCACCTTCAGCGTTGGGTCCCAAATTTTATTTTTCGTGTTATTTTTTTTAAAAATTATCACACACTGAGCTTTTTCGGACTGGACTAAAAGCTGGGATTTGAGTCGCTAAACTCTATCAATATGTACTGTTGATGCAAAAAATGCACCACCACAGAGAAAAATGAGACGATAATTTTTTACGTGGAAACCTGAGTGTCTGGGGGAAAAACCACGACGTTGTCCAGGCAATTTGAATCCGCTAATCGAATCTCCTCTTACAAAGTTTGATCTCTAAATGGAGACCGAATGAGTACAAGAGAGATAAAGAGAGAAGGGCAGCTCAGCGAGAGAGAAAGAGAGGAAGCAAGCCTCCTTAGATAGAGCAATCCCCCCCCTTATTTATAACTTGGAGAGGAGGGGACATAATAGGTTTAGTCTGCCACATCTAACACCTACTCTTGCAAAGGACGATTAGGGAGTGAGCTCCCATGATGTCTTAAATGCTGAGTTGACACAGTAGTACGGAGGGTATGATCTTGGGATCTCTCTTTGAGCTGCTGTTCGATAAGGAGCTGTTGTTGAGCTGCTGTTCGACAAGGGGCTGCTGTTGAGCTGCTGTTCGACATAAGCTGCTATTCGACAATGGGCTGTTAGAGAAGATTCTAATATGTACCTAATATAATTAACGAGCAATGGTGCTAAATAGTGGTAGGTATTGATTCTCTTAATACCAATTAAATGCTTGCTTGTCATAATTAAATTATATCATTTTTTTGTTACGAAATTTGGAAGATAGCTTAGTGGATGCGTTTTATAATTGTTTATTTTTTGATAATCATGATAAAATTGAGATCATTGATGAATGAATATATCTTTCTGCCGGCCAAGAAGAGGATCAAGTCTAAAAATCTTATCAAATTATTGGCTGAATAGAGTTCAATAGCCACTAATAACTCGATATAGGTAGAAAAGCGAAAATATTTGGTATGATCGAATGAAAATCTACTCAAATAAGCGTACGTAGTTAAAGAATAGGTATCAACTGAAACTTGATTTGTTAAATTGTTTTAGTTATTATCGTCTAAATTTCGCGTGTATGAACATAAAATCATGAAAAGAATTTTAATTTTAAAGTAGCCCATATATGAGTTAGACAAGAACACGCGACTCCCTTGCTCGATACGCCCGCCAAAAGAACATATTTTCGTCTCGCGCTCTTGTTTTCTTCGAGATCTTCCCAATGGGCAAGATGGAACAATTAGGTCGTCCTTTATTCTAGCATGCATGTCAATTTCAAAAATAAAAATATAAAGGCGAATAAGAACAATCGAAGAAAATTTATAGGGAGAATGATACATATAACTCCTAAAATGGGCTTATATATTAGTTTAATTTTCAAAATTAGATATTTACATATGTAATCTTATACTTTGAATGTGTAATAACAAATTGCACCACTTGATATTAATAAATGGCCAGATCTTGCTCTGCGTAAACGAAATGAAAAGGAAGATTTTTTTTCAATCAGATGGAATATGTGGACTCAGTAATTATGTATTTAAAGTATATAGTGAAATATATATATATATATATATATATATATATATATATATTTAAATTTAGACATTAAATAAGTAAAAAAATCATTATTTAGTTTTGACATATGTGATTTTTTCATAAAATTGCTCCCACTCTTCTATTATTTATTTAGGTCAACTCACAAACGGTTAAAACATATACTCTTTCATTCTTCTCTGAACTATTTTCGCGCTCAAACTGCTTGTGTACCTTTAAGTTATGTACATTAGATGTCGCGATTTTTCTTCTGATTCTTAGCTTTTTCATGTTACTATAATTCTACACGTTGTATTTCGTCATCCTTTGACATCGTCTCGATGAAATTTTCTGTTAATAATAATTAAAGAATTTAAAAGGCAAGCATATTTTTTTGAATATCTTTTAACTTTTTTTTTTTTTTTTGGGTAAGAAGTCCGTTAATGGAGAGAGCACTTTGTCAAGCTTAATTGGCCACCTTGTAAGGTTCATATCATCACTTGAATTGACCTCTCCTTGCTCCCCAGCAGAGTCAACTTCCCTAAAAAAACTTCATGAAAATACTTTCATGTTACATACTTAGATTTAGATGCGATGAGCCGAGTTCGAATGATTTAGGTTCGCGTTGGTGGCAAAAGATTTGATCTTATTCGAGACTTTGATAGACCCGTTGAGTCAAAATTTTATGCAGAGCTAAAAAGATATGAGCCGAAGTTGTCCTGACCGTTTTGAGTAAGCAATTAGTCGAGTTTGAGTTAACTATAAATAATTTGTTATAATTTAATTAAATATGTTGATGAAGTGATTGGCTTTATTATAAAGCTTGATTATAATGGTCCTTTTCAACTTGATTTAACACTTATATATTATGAAAAATATAAATATGTTATCTTTAAAATTAAATGAGAAAAATATTATTTTTAAGAGATACTTAAATTAACTATTAGAATAAAATAAAATTGACGTATAATTATTTTCACAAAATACTTAATTATTTACATATTAAATATTTAAAATTTTGTGTAATAGGGGTGGTAAAAAACTTTTAGGCCTTGTTTAATGCGAGAATCAAAATAGTACTAGTTTAAAAAAAATATATATATTTTTTTAATAATTCTATATAAATTTTAATATAAAAATATTATTTTATTTCACATACTTAATAATGTTCAATAAAAATATCATATTATTTCACATCCTAGATCAAAATACTCGATTTGAGTATTTTAATTAAGAATGTGAATAAAATTAATATTTTTATTAAAAATTATTTAATATGTAAAATAAAATAATATTTATATATATAAATTTATGTACTTAAAATAGTACTATTTTAGTCTTAAAAAAATATCAAAAAATATTATATAAGTAAAAGAATGTTTTGAGATTTTTTTTTTGGCAGATTTGGTTCTTGCATGATGCATTATGTATATATAAATATTAATGTTATTGAAAAATTTATTTTACTATTAGTGTTATCTATTAAATGTTTATAATTCAATGTCGTTTGCTGCATAACATAATGCAATATTAATTTTGATAATTTAATAATCTAAAAATAATTTACAACTTCAGTGTTTTCATCATGAAATCAAATTCCAGTACTCTTATATTTCTCTTATTCCATGTTCTTGTAGCCTGTTCATCGATATTAATTTGTTCACGAATAGGATGACGTATAATTCGGTTCTCCTATTTCGGATGGCATCCTTAATTGAGTAGCAATATTTTTATAAAATTATATATATTTTTTTATCAAACAAAATAATATTAGTTTCGTCAATCAATATGACATAATATTAAACTAAATCTTTTTAAAATTTTGCTGTAGTGTGATTCCGCCACTGTCCTCTTGATTCACACAATACCTCGTGAGCACCAGATCAAGGGAAGCCCTACAGCTAGGGGTGATAGTTTGGCTCAAAAATCGATAGTTGCTTAATATTTGAATCGATATTTAGCTTAAATTGAGTCCAGCTCGAGTTTATTAAGCTGAGCCAGAAGTCATGATTAAATTAGATCGACTTAGCTTGATCTCTAAATTTTTTAATTATAAATAATATATTCAATTATTTGTCATAATTATTTATCACTTGTACTGTTGTACATAAGTACACGTTAATTGCAATTAGGGTATTTATTAAGTAATCTTATGAACATAATTAATCCAATTTAATATAATAGCATATTAATTCTTGAAGAGCAAGATTTGACTACATTAAAATTTGGGTAAGCTTGAAATTAAAATGAGCTAACTTAAATTTAAATCGAATTCTCAAAATTTTTAAAATTAATTTAGGTCAACTTATTTAGATCATATTATTTCTATTTTTAATTTTTAATTGAACCCCGTTTGACCAAAAGCACCCGGTGCCTTAGTGCTCCATCTTCGTTGATGCGCTCCTAATTATTATTAGGGCAGATTACATCTAAGTTTTAGAGTTTAATGATTAATAACGCACAAGTTTATATTTCTTTTAAATTTAACATCATGATTTCTAAGTTTTAATAAAGTATCAAATGGGTCTTTTTTTATTTTTTATTATTAAAATTTCTTAAAATTACAATTTTACACGTGCTGGCAGGTCCGGCGATCACGCTGCGTGTCAATCGGCGGCCACGCTCTTGCGCGGGGATCCGGAGAAGAGAGAGAGAGAGGCGACATCTCTCTCCTCCCGATCCCGCGCGCACTAGTGGGCCGCGCGGCGCTGGGCACGCCGGCGGCACGTGCGCGGGATCGGGAGGAGAGAGAGGGGGGCAGGGAGTAAAATAGTAATTTTAAAAAGTTTTAATAATAAAAAAATTTAAAAAAGACCTATTTGATAATTTACTAAAACTAAGAGACCTGATGTTATAATTTTAAAAATATGAATTTGTGCGTTATTAAATTTTAAACTCAGGGATCTGCACGTAATTTGCTCTTATTATTATTAGAGAGAATTACATACATACCCCTTAAATTATCTTGAATTACATATTAAACCCCTTATTTTTAAATTTTATAACTTAACCCCCTAAATCATCCAAAAATAACATATTTAGGTCTTTCTCAAGATTGTCAAAGTATATTTTTTACTGATTTATAATTATTTGAATGTTTATTACCAATAGTATGTATATATAAATATTATAAACATATTTATAAATACATGTATTCTACTAGTTTTTATTTTTGGATGATTTAGAGGGTTAAGTTGTAAAATTAAAAAATGAGTGATTTAATATGTAATTCAAGATGATTTAAGGGGTATGTATGTAACTGTCCCTTATTATTATTATTATTATAATTTTTTTATGAGACCGAGAAAAAGAGAGGTGACGGACCGACCAAGTGGGACGTCGGGCCCGATGGGCCCGCCCGAGATATCCACTTCGAGCGGGCCCGCCCGAATCATCTCTCCATTGCAGGCCGATCGCATGAATCACTTCGGGCCTCTCCGGGCCAGCCCGTCCTTCTCTCTTAAAACTTTTAAAAAGTTCGAAATTAAATTTGACTCAAATTTTTTTCACATAGTCAACTCAATATTTACATTATAATATCTGATTAAACATTTCAAATATAATTTTGAAATATTATATATGTATAAATATATTTAAAAATATATAAATTAAAAATAATAAGACATAAAAAAATATATATTAAACATATAGTCTCAATTAAAATATCATACTTAATACATAACATATTTTACAAAATAATAAATTTTAAAATAAAATTAAAATTAAATATTAATTAAACTCAAACATCAACTCGAGGTCGAAATAAGTTTACATCTAATGGCTGAAGGAAGTAAACCTCAATCTTTTTATTTATTTATTTATTGTATTAACAGTTTAAATTTTGGCTTACAGTTATAAATAACATCAAACTTAATGCAATACGAGTTACAACATGTATATATAACTACAAAAAAAGATTATATTGTACTTTGTGATATCTTCATAATTTTTGTTAAATTTATGCGAAAAAATTCATTTAGGGCTCAATTAACAAAGTAATTATTGCATTTTTAAATCTAGGTAAATAGTCATATATGAGATCACTTTAAATTTTTTTATTTTGTTTATAAAATTTACTGAATGCTGACCTACAGCGAGGAAACATATAAATAAAATAAGTATTGCAGAAGTAATGATGCTAAAGTGACACTAATTGAAGATAAACCAAGAGAAGGTTGGCTCAGATGATTTTTGATATGTAAATCGTAAATTGATTGAAGTTTTAATTAGAAAATTTGAGTTATTAAATTTTATCTATGCACAAAAAAGAATAGAGAGATTAAAAAAAACTATAAGGAGTGATCATAATCACTTAAATCTAAATAAAGATTTATTAATTGGTAGAGCGTAATGAAAATAAATAATTTATGTAGCCGATCTTATCTACTGAAATTAAGATTTAGTTGTTGTTATTGTTGATGTAAATTTAAAAAATTAAAAAAAAAATCTTGAATCAAACGAAGCTTCAGTGATTTGTAAGTTATACGATAGCCGAAGAAAATCTATATAAATATTATTTGTGAATTATGTGTGTGTTCTCTATTAAAGAATTTTAAAAAGCTCTTTAAAATAATGCATTAAGATTCCTGCCATCTAGAAAATTCTGTGTCATAATTAGGCATGTCAACGGATCGAATCCGGATCGGATTATCCTGACTCGAATTTAATTCTGATATATCCGGATTGGATTGAGGTCAACCCAGATCCATTTCATGACCCGCTACGGTTCGAATTTTGGGTCGACTCAATTTTTTTTTTACACAATTTAATACTATTTTTTTAATGACTATAACTATTGGTTGTATATATATTCCTATATCTTTAAATAAAATTTTGATTACTAAAATTTATGATATAAATCCACTATAGTAGAAAATATAGGAATAATATATGAACATCTAAAAGTCATATCACTGACATCAATATTACAATAAAATATTAAAAAATATTAAAATAATAGTGTGAATGAAAATATTACACAAAAATTAGAATGAAAATATTATTGTAAAGTACAATTCTGTTAAAATTAGTATTAAATATTTTTATCTCAACAGTAAAAAATATTTATAGCTATTAATCTAACTTTACAATGCAAGCACTTCCTAGTTACTGCACTTAAAATAACTTGTAATAGTCTCTTTAATAATTATAGACCTTAGTCATATTTCAAAACTTTCATAAAATAAAACAATAATTAACCTATGCAATTAAATAATTAGTTTATAAATACATAAAATAATTTCATACTTATAAATTTTGGGTAGGACTTTTTCCAGATCGGATCAATATTGACCTGGATCCGACCCGGTAATACTTAAACAGAGCGAGTTGATTTTTCAGATTAATCGTGCGGGTCAAAAATTTATTTCGTTTTATAAGATAATCAGTTCAGATTGCGGATCGAATCGAATCAAGATCTAACCCATTTACATGCCTAGTCATAATATTTTAATGGGAGGTAAATAAATAAAAATAATATTGTGAGGGAGAGTAACTACATGTGAACATGAAAAACATTGCTATTATTATTATTATTATTATTATTATTTGATGGAGAAAAAATTATTATTATTATTATTATGATAAATAAAAAAAATTATATACTTGTATATGAAAATAGTAAATTTTATTATGTCCGAAACATTACCTTACATTCTATAAAATTTATTGAATATAATATTTCAAATTTTAAAATACTAACTCTTTTTAAGAAAAAATAATGACATTTTAAAAGTTTTTTTTTATGGTAATCACTTTTATTAACTCAAACTAAAAAATTATTTTACGATGTGTATAAAATACGTGTTATTTATTGAATTTACTAAGATATTTTTTTAGAGGGGCTAAGCGTGTCCTAATGGAGAAGTTATTAGGTTCGGATTGCGCACCATCCGGAACCCAATCAGAGGGCGTCAAGTGTGCCATACAGCTGAGTCCGGGCACACGTGGCATCCTCTGATTGGGCGTCCGAACGGTGCGTCGTCCGCACCCAATAATTTTTCGTCCTAATGATGGAGAGGTCTCCACCTTTGTCTTGGAGTATTTTAATGGTCTACGTGAAGTTCTCTTGTAATAAGAGATTATTTCGGACAAGATGGACTGTTAGTTTCGTTGCCAAGCTTTCAACAGTTGTAAAGTCAAAGCTACTTGAGATCTTGGAGGTGGGGCAAGCTAGGACGTGCACAAATGAATTCTTGTCTACAGTTTGATGCAAATTGACTTGTGTCATCAGAAATTTTTGATTTTACCTCCAGAGATGATGACGTTTCTAGCTCTCGAAATGGCCCACTCAGTAACAACAAAGAGCTCAAGTTTTATATCATTCATTTTGAGCAACGTTGTTTGGAAATATGATTTGATAGACTGTTTAGCCATCTCAGTCAGATACTGAGAGAGGTCGACCGACTTCTATACTTTTATTATGAATAATATTGTGTGTATTGAATCTATATAAAAACATGTTTAAGTGAAGACAGTTCATATGTGTAAAGGTTGAATAGAGTTCACAAATTTCTTTAACTCTCTTTTAAAATATTGTTTTTAGGCAAATCATTAACATGTTTCATGTTTTGTAGCACATGACCACATTGCTTTAGGACCCCATTTAGCTTCTACACTTAATTTGTTATTGCTCATTTAATCCTAATAACTAAAAAAAAATCTACGAACAAAACAACAACTAAGCCTTAATCCCACTAGGTTAGGTTAGCTACATGAATTCTTTGTTTTCATTGTGCTCTATCAATTACCAATTTTTTATCTAAGTCTAAGTAACTAAGAACACTTCTTACAGTTTTTTGTTATGTCTTTTTTAGTCTCTCTCTTCTTTTTTGTACATGGACAAGATCCAATAACTCAATTTTTCTAACTGGAGCTTTAATCAGCCTACGATTTATATGTTCAAACCATCTAAGCTAACTTTCTCTAAGTTTATCCTCAATTGCATTAGGCAGTCGACAGCCAACGTAAAACTTCTTGAATCAATCATGATACAAATCTTTTAGAAAACTAAAAAAAATCTAAATAATAAAAATATTTTTATTTTATATTTTATAACTTTATGAAAATAAATAAATTTATTCCCACATCATGCATATATTTTAATACAATCCTCAATTTCATTTCATATTTTATGTAAATTTAAATAAAATAACTTAACTTTATTTCAAAAGGGGCATATTTCATTAAGTGTAAGTTAGTGTAATGCAATCCTAATTTGTTTAATAATTAAATCCGAAAGGGGACTTTGCTTAATTTTTATTGTTGGGCTTTAATAACAAAAGGAATTCCTAATGGGATCTTTGCTTAATTTTCATTGATGGGCTTGCTAACAAAATGGGCTTGGAGGATGGGCTGAAATAGGGCCTACACTGGGCTTCAATCTTTTGGACTGGGCTCTAATGGGCCTTAAAATGTTCTTCAGCCCACAGTTCTCACACTGGGCCTAAACCTTCGCTGCAAATATTAAATAGAACCTGCCAAACACTCCATTGTCAATTGATAAAAAAGAACACTATTTTATCAAAAAAAAAAAAACACTATTTACTCGTTATCCTTCATCAAATTCTTGTATAATGCAAACATATATATAACAACATTTTAAAACTCAATTTCAATTTTAGTTATGAAAGTATGAGTTTTAATAGTTTTAATATCAACAGTTTCATTTTTTTTAAATTATTTGAATTTTATAAATTCAAAATTAAATTTATTAATAATAATTATTGAAAAATATATTTCTTGGAGAGACAAGTTTTGACAGTGCTGATCAAAATTATTGAAACTACTATTTTTTTTTTGAAATTAAAAATTAGTAGCTTTTTTAGATTGATTTTCACTAAATTCAATTCAAAAATGCTAAAACTCCGCCAAAACAAATATACACACACGTGTTCACACATCCAATACAAATATATTTTCATTGTATACATTCACATTTTATTTTGATTCACATGCAGACCACTCAAAAAATATAAGTATAATATAAAAAAATTATTAAATTTTGATGAAATATAATATCTACAAATTACTATTTAAGGTGAACAAATTTTCTAGAAACTTGAAAACAACAATCAAGAACAAACAATTGTGAATCAAATTTGATTTTAAGTAAAATTATTGAACTGTTAAATTCAGGTGGTTGAAAGTTGAACCAACTTATTCAACCAGCCCATATGACACTATAGTATGTGCGAGAACAGTCGGAGTTTAAGGTTAGCCAGAGACAGTTGGCTCATTTCAATGAGCTAAATTGTCTCGACAACGAGTTGGCTCAAGCCTTAATCAAACTAACTCAAGTTCTTCAAAAAAAATAGAAATAAAAAAAATTATTTTTAATAAGATTACTAAAAATCATTAGTAATTATACTCAGAAAATTATTTAATAAATATAAATATTCTAACTATGTTGATTTTATCTAATCATGGCTTCTAACTTAATTTGATAAAATTAAATTGAATTAAAAATGAGCTAAATATGAATTGAAACATCAAAGTAATTTAGGCTTGAGCTTTCACGTTTCGAGTTTCGGACTTTGGACTTTGGGCTTTGGGCTTTGGCTTTGGGCTTTGGGCTTTAGGCTTTGGGCTTTAGGCTTTGGGCTTTGGGCTTTGGGCTTTGGGCTTTGGGCTTTGGGCTTTGGGCTTTGGGCTTTGGGCCTCGAGGGTTCATGCGGCAATAGAATGGTGCTCTGGTCGAAGGAAATTTCTTGCAGACTTGGTCAAGGACTGGCATACTGAGATTTCATATAGATGCATCGCAGTCCACTGCAAAGAAGCAGCACGGCAGCAAAGAAACAGCCGCCGCCGCCGTCGTCGTCGGACCACTTTTATCTTTTTTCCTCCGACAACAGATCTCACAGCAAGAAAAGTAAGCAAAGATCCATTCTTTCTTCTCCGCCTAACTCATGGGCAAGAGATTTCTCGCTCAGGGTAGCAGAAACCGGCTGCGGCTGCCGGCGGCGGTGGCCCTGCCTCCTGCAAACCCTTATCCTCCTACTTCCCCAAGGGAGAGTTCCTCAAACCCAAATCCGATCGGCATCCAGAACTATCTTGACAGCATTCTCCGCAGCCTCAACGACGGCGAGCCCATGATCGGAATCTGGGGCCCCGGCGGCATCGGCAAGACCACTCTTCTACAATCCATCCACAACCAGCTCCACGCCGAGGCTCGCAGCAACCACGCCAGCTACCGCTACGACTTCGTGATCTGGGCCGTCGCCTCCATGAGCTTCAAACCCGAATCTCTCCAGCGCGAGATTGCCAGCAGGCTTGGCCTCAAGCTCGCAGGCGATGCCACTTCCAAGTCGTTCGCGCAGGCCATCTACGACTGCCTGAAGCGACGGAGTTTCCTCCTTCTCCTCGACGACTTATGGTACGCCGTTGACCTCAGCATCATCGGCATCCCGGATGCCCGTTCCGCTGCCGGTCCACGGCGTGCGGTCGTCTTCACCACGCGGTACAAGGAGATCTGCGCCGGCATGGACCGCGCCTGCCGGATCATCAAGCTCGAGTGCCTCACTGAGGATGACGCCTTCGCCCTTTTCGACGAAAAAGTTGGACAAAAAACCCTAACCTCCGACCCTCGAATCCGGAAGATTGCCGTCGAAATTATCAATGACCACTGCCAGCGGTTGCCTTTGGCCCTGAACGCCACCGCCACCGCCCTTGCCTCCAGTAAGACCTACGATGATTGGGTCTTCGCCTACAAGAACCTCAAGAAATCGTCAGAAAACTTTCCGGGCATGGCGAAATCCTTCTTCACTCCCCTGAAGCTCAGCTACGACAATCTGGACGATGAAACCAAAAAATGCTTCCTTTCCTGCGCCCTCTGGCCAGAAAACTACAGCATTTGTAAAGACGATCTGATCGAATGCTGGTTGGGGCTAGGGTTCATCGAAGAACAGGACATCAGTTCATCGTATTCAAAGGGGAACCATGTAATCGGGCTCCTGAGCTCTGCAAGTTTGCTGCAACCCGGCGACGTCGAGCAGAGAGAGGTGAGAATGCATCAAACCATCAGAGGGTTAGCTCTCTGGATCGCATCGAGCTACGGGGAGAAAAAGGAGAAGTGGATGGTGACGATGGATTCCTCCTTCAAAGAATGGGCTCGTAACAATTTCAACTGGAGCAAAGCCGAGTGCATCTCGTTCATGTTCAACGACATCGAATCGCTTCCTCTCCAGAGTTGCAAGTGCGATGGGCTGACTACCCTGATCCTGAGAGGGAACACTTCGTTGATTAGGATTCCTCCAGGATTCTTCTCTCGTTTGCCGGCTCTCTCGTACATTGATCTATCGCATACAGGGATTGAAGAAATCCCTACAGATGTTCGAAGGCTTTCGAAGCTGAAGTTCCTCAATCTGAGTCATACGAAGCTTCATTGTCTGCCCATGGAGGTTGAGCATCTCAAGGAATTGGAGTATCTTCTTCTCTACAGAACGTTGAATCTGAAACCCATTCCTCGGAAAGTCCTTTCGGGACTGTCGAAGCTTCGGGTGCTGGACATTACGGCTAGTGGGTCTGGTTATGATCTCGATATCAGAGATGGAAGGAATGGCGGCCGGGGAGGAGGAGGAGATATTCAAGATTTTGAGTCCTTCGGGAGAGATCAGAGCCGCAAATCTCTGTTGGCTCTTGGAATCATGGTGGTGTCGGTCAAAGCCCTTTGCCGGCTCTCCAAGCTTTCCGGAGTGTCTACGAGACGGTTATGGATGAACAACCTAGCGGGATTCGAGGGAACGCTGGATCTTCTTTCTCCCAACCTCCTGGGTAGCAGCAATTCGAGGATCGGGAAGAGCCTCAGGGAGCTGACTATCATGAACTGTGACAGATTGGAGAAGCTCATTATGGTCGGGGGAGCTCGAGAAGCATTGGGGAAGAAGACTTCTTGTTCGCATGGGCCCCGTCTCCATGGGCTGGAGATTCTTCAGCTACTGGAACTGAGGAGGTTGACGGAGATCAGCTGGAAAGGAGTAATGGCGGAAGAATTGCTCCCGAATCTGCGGGAGTTGACTATTTACAAGTGCGAGATGCTAAAAAATGTGACATGGGTTCTGAAGCTGCCGTCTCTGGAGTACTTTCAGCTCCAGGAATGCGAAGAAATAGAATCAGTGATCGCCGAGGAAGAAGACGATGAGGCATTTCCGAAACTGAGAGAAATGATTTTGGATGAATTGCCTTCTTTGACTAAAATCGCTTCCCATCCTCTGAGTTTCCCTGCGTTGGAATCTCTTCAGGTTTCGGGATGCCCGAAGTTGAAGAAGCTTCCATTTGGGCCGGAGATCAAGGGGGGTAAGCTGAAGAAGATTCAAGGAGAGAAGATGTGGTGGGAATGCCTGCAATGGGACGATAAGAGCATCAAGAGGGAGCTTCTTGACTGGTTCTTCTTCATCTCTCCTCGGGCGCCGCTCACCGCTCTGCCTTCTCGCCGAGCAACTCCTGCTCAGGAGAAGGGCAGCAGTACTTCTTCTGGGTCCTTCTACCGCGCAGTTTTGCTACCGATTTCGGTGCCGCTCATGGTTCTCTCTTTGAGCACGGTTTTGTCTCCTTCGATTTTGTTCCTCTGCGTTTTTCTGCTGTTGGTAGGCAGATGGGGGCTGCTGCAGAGGTAGAAGATGGGGGAAAGTCAGAGTTTTTTATAACATTACTTTTTTTTTAATTAATTATAAATTTTTTTTATCATTTTTTGCATTTTTTGTATAGCAATCATTTTTTCAATTTAATTTGGAGCAGTACTCCTCGAGCTGCATCCCGTGGCAATGTGAAATATTTTATTTTACTTGGATTACATTCAGATTTCTGGCATAATATCACTTACTTTTAAATGTTTTAAAATTTTAATATCTAAATTTTTTAAATCAACTAATATTCAGATTATATTAAATATTTCTCGTAGCTTATTTAAATTATTTATGACTTAATAAATATATTAAAATAATAAAATTAATTTTAAAAAATAATTGTTAAATATATAATTATTTTTATGTCCTCATTCTCTTAAGGTGAGGAAGAGAGATAGGGGGGAGAGAAGAATGAGGGGGTGGGCAGGCATAGAAATGGTAACGAGACGGGTTTGGGTCAGGTTTATAAATACTCATACCTGTCTTGCTATATATTACTTATTACCCATACCTATCTTATACTTTTTTCCGTCCCGCCTCGCCTCTATTTTAGTTTTCACAAATCCATACCCGTCCCGTCCCGTTTTCTCATTAATGTTAATGAAAATTGAATTATTTTACTCTATTTAAAATAACAAAAATCGTAGCCACGTGATGAATATTACACTATGAAAGTCTCATATTTTTTTATTTTCAATACACTCTTTTTATTTTAACTTTATATAAGCCTATAAAGAATAGATAAAAACATATGTATAACGGGGCAGGGCGGGTATAGTTGATTCATACTCGAATCCGCCCCATTTCATAACGGGGCGGGTTGCGGGTAAAATTTTAGTACTCATACCCATCCTATTAGGGGCAGATCGAGGCGGTTTAATCGAGTACAAGTACAAATTACCACTCCTAGGCGGGCAAGTAATTGCCCCTTCCGCGTGCCTCTGATCTTGTGGGAGCTAGAGAGAGTTGGGGAATGGGTGAGGGAGTGATGAGCAAAATAATAATTTATCAAAAATTTAACATTAAAAAATAATACAAAGTTCTTATTAATATAATAAATATTAAAATATAGATCTGAGTGACATTATATTTTAACTTTAGAGAATTGAATGTAATTTATTTTTTATTTACATAAATATAAATAAAGTAGTTTTCTTATTTTTAGTTTAGCGAAGTTAAAATTTCTCTTATCAGGATAAAAAAAAAGTCGAAAAAGTTAAAAGATTCAATAATTGATGCTTCATCCCACTTACATTAAAGTTTCTTCCATAAGTAGCTGAAAATAGAGTTTTCCCCAAGATTTATCTAATGTAGATTTAACGAATTTTATCAAGGTTAGTAAACTTAATGTTTGATAAACATCAATCGAACCAAGATTTGATTTCTTCTAAAGAGCAAACCTCTGGATAACTCAAACTTCAACAACCAAGATAAGGTACGATAAACCTCGTATAAGATTATTTTGAGGAGGAGAGATTTCTGGTTTGATGGAAGTTACTTGTTCATCAGTTTATGGAGAAGAAAATTGCTCAAGTGAACTTGACAAGTAATCACTAATGTCAAAGAATTTTAGGTATTTATCAGGAGTTGTCGCTCAATTTTTAAGTTCATTATTAAGGGGTTGCCACGTTAGCCCATTATCAAATGGATGAAAGGAGTACCTGTAATCTAAAGAGTAAATCTTCGGTAATTCATCAAAGCAAACTAGTTTTCTTTTCTCTTTCTATAAAATAAGACGAATAGATTGGTGAGCATATATGGTTTATGAGAGACTTTGAAAAATATCTAGGATACTCAAGAGAGAATTAATTGTGTTTATTCATGTAAAGAAATCATTTCAATAAAATTGAGAATTCGAGTAATAATACAAGGCAGAAAATAAAGTACACGAGATTTTTTAGAGAGTTTGGCCAAAGGGAGTTCTTGCAACTATAAAACACCAGTGAAAACAAATATGAATTTAGCAATTGGACATTTGAAATGAACTTTCAAGAGGTCATCAAGAAGCTCATTCTCTAAAGGAGCTTAAATTTGTATTAATTGATCAACCACATGAGAAGAGATATTAGAGCCGACTGTTATATGTGTCGCATTGATTATAGAGATACAAACTCCCAAAAATCACTTAACAATTGTCGAGCGGTATTATTGTTCACATAAAAAATTCAAGTGCATCACAAACGTCTATTATTTGTACAGAAAGTCTGAATGTATCGCAACCCTAATTTGATTGAGGCCTAAAAAGCCTCAAAACTCTTTTCAAAATATTTTGATTAATATTTTATGTTACATTTTAATTTAAAAATAATAAATTAAAATTATTATATATCCTACTTAAATCTCAACTTTAAATTATTTTATTTCACATGTTATATATTTTTAATTAAAAATTAACCTTATATTACATTAAATATAATTTAAAAAATTAAATAATTTTATTTTATATCATATTATTTAAATAATTTAACTTATTTTTTTTTTATCAAATATCTATAAAAACTTTTTTATCAAATAAAAACTTAAATTATCCAACTTCCAACAAGCCGAAGGCAAAAGCCACTATTTTGAATTTCAAAAACTCAAACTATATTGAATCTCAATGTTAACATAATGAACTATTATGGGAACTACTGGAACCCAAGAGCCCTTTTAGGGTCTTGTATCCCCACATTTGATACTTGAGCTCCCCCACCTTCTAGATGGATCAAAGTTAACTTTGACAGTTCTGTACAAAATAGTGCCATAGCTGGAGTTGCATTTATGATTAGGGACCACTTAGCTAACTTCATCCTAGCTGGAGGCAAAAGAATTCTTACAAGTGTTGCGTCCACCGCTAAAAAATGGTCAGCATTTGAAGGATTGAAAGCTATCCGAAGTGACACATCAAAGATATTGGGCATTTAACTGTAGGGTGACTCTATGGAAATACAACTCCATCCTTTTTTGATGTAGGACGATTCATTCTTGTGCCCCTCTCACCACTCATTATTTGGCCTAGAAGCCTGCCAGGAGCCGCACTTTGCCTCAGTGATTCCTTTCTCTTAGGACATCACCCGACGATCACTCCTTGCCCTCTTCGACCACGGGCGTCACAGACCCACCAGCTTCCGCTTGGTTCATCCTTGTTATAGACATAAATGTGCTTATTATAGACATAAAAGTGCTTGTTATAGGCATAAAAGTGCTTAGTTATATATATTTATACTTATAACAAGCACATTTATACATATAACAAGTAGATTTATATCTATAACAGTCTATAACAAGCACTTTTATGCCTACAACAGCCTATAACAAGCACCTTTATACTTAAAATAAGCATATTTATGCTCATAATAAGTACATTTATGTCTATAATAAGCACATTTTTGTCTATAACAAGAACTTTT
>KZ451903.1:1430046-1524957 GCA_002786265.1 Apostasia shenzhenica | reverse complement strand
GCGAGGCGGAGATCCCTGAAAGGCATCCTCGAGCGTCAATCCCTATTGATTTCTGTGTAAAGTGGTGAATTATGATGGGAATAAGGCGCTTTTTCATGCTTATCTTTATGCCCCTGTTTGTTTATAAGGTTAAATTTAACAAAGTTAAAGGGGGCGTTTGATTCATTGTTATCTTAGTGTTATATTATGTATTCTAGATGTCATGACATCTAAATGTTATCTTTTAGCTAATAATTTTATAATCTAATAGAAGATTATTTATAGATGTCATTAAATCGAACGATTGCTTTCTCTATATAACATAACATAACATCAAGATAACATTAAACCAAACATCCCTTAAAATTAAACTTGAATAGAGATATTTTTTAATTGAAAATTGTGAATGATGTAAAATAAAATTAATTATTATATTAGGATATGTGAGAAATATGATATAATTTGAGCACTTGAACTTCAATTTCTTATATCTCTAGCATTTTCACCTCTTGAGCTTTCACATTCGTGAAAAAAAACATTTATTTCGAGCGAAAGCTTAAACAAGATTTAAAGATTTGTGTTCAACTCTAACCTATCGACGCCTTTTGCTCCGACTTTATCCCTTACAAACCCTTTTTTCAGCACCGTTTGATTTACATTTTCAATTTAAAATGGAATGAGCATTAAAAGATAATATAATGCCTTATTTAATTGGAAGCCAAAAGAATATCTTATCAATTTTTATTTTTATAAAAAAATTATATTTATTTCTAAAATCAAAAAAATATTTATTTCATATAATAATTGATATAAAAATTAATTTTATTTTATGTTCTATAAAAATTTAACTATAAAAAGATAATTTTAAAACTACAATTACTTCAATATAAAAATTAATTTAATAAAACAATTTTATGTTACACAGTATAAAAATTAGGGTAACTTGTGTCCAAGGGCTTTGAGATCTGAAAGACATTGCTAATTGATCTCGACTTTTTAAAAATATTTATTTAAATTTTAGAGCTTACAAAAGCAGTATTATTTTGGTCCTAATTAAAACACCATTAATGATTTTGTACTAATATGCTGTAAAATTATTTCAATTTATTAATTTTATAAATTTTTAGTATATAATTTTGAGATAATAATATTTATGTTTTTTTAATTTTAAAATATTAATTCAAAGAAGGCAAAAAAACATGAGAAATTAAATTTTAATTTTTTGTTAAATGCTTAACAAAATGTGAGAACAAAGAGATGTAATGATAATTTAAAATATACAAATAATTTAAATTAATTAAAAAATAATCAAAAAATATATATTTTTTATTAAGAAATTAGTGAAAATAATTAAATTCTGAAGAGAAATTAAAATTGTATTGTCTTTACAATTTCAGTGACTCAAATCAAAATTTTAAAAAAATTACAATTAATTTGTAATACTCTTTTGATCTCAATATTTCATATACAATTTACTTTGAAAAATTAATGTAATTTTTATTTTTTTAAGAATCTTGTTGTTTAGTAAAAATAAATAAAAAAAATAAAAAAAATCTTTTTTTTTTGAGAAGAAAAAAAATCATTCCACAACAAACTAACTCAAATCAAACATCATTCCACATACCCAACAAACTAATTCAGATCGAACAATGGCAAGATTGAAGCAGAATAAAATTCCAGCAGAGCAAAAGCAAATACTCACGCGTGCCGCAACACGTGCGAGTTATGACACGTCATCGAGATTCGAGACGGTAAGGTCAGGCCTCAGGCCTTCTTCCCAAAGTCATAGTTGGAGCACGTGGTCCGCCGAAAGAGCAGCGACGAGCTGAGCCCGACCCGAGCCCGACCCACATCGAACTGCACCAAGTTATCCTCCAGCTGCCGCGTCCCCACCACTATCGTCGCATCCGCCGGCTCCTCGCCGCCGTCGACGAACCCCAGGCAGAGCACCCCATCCCCCGCCGCCACCATCGTGTTCGACCCTGACATGACCCACGAAACGGAGTCATTATGTAGAACGAACTCCACCGGCGGCACCCCCGGCCCGACCCGCGTGCTGCCCAGGCTCTCCTCGCTGTAACAGAGCCCGAACGGAGCCACCGCCTTCACCGGCCGGATCTTCGACAGTGCCGCCGCGAACGCCGTCGCCACCGCCTTGTAGATGGATCGCCGGAGCGTGGTGTGCCGCACCACCGTGCTGAACCTGGTGCCGCCGCGGCCGGTCTTCGGCCTGTATCCGAGGAACGTCCTGTTCAACGGAACCGCCCTGCCGCCGATCTTGATGTCCGTAACCCTAATGTAGTACTCGTCCGTCCTTCCCACCTTCCTCAGCGGCGTGTATACGAGGTTCTGTTGGGAGAGCTCGACGCCGGGGAGGAAGTTGTACGGCCCGTCGCCGACAAAGAGGACACCAGGGGAGGTGGCGTTGGAGGCGAGGCAGATGGCGAAGGTGCGAGGGAGAGAGAGGGCCTGGGCCAACTGAGAAGGGAAGGACACCGGCGACCAGCCCAAGCCGGCAGTGCCGGCTGCGAGCTTGGCGAGGCCCTGGCGGAAGGTATGGGGGGCGCAGGAGAAGAGGAAACGGGGAAGGGTGACGGAGGTTGAGGGGATGGAGAGGACGTCGGCGATCAGGTTTGCGGAGGTCATCGTGTTGGTGAAGGGGTTCGCCGGCAAGACAGAGCATGTGTTGTTGTTGCAAGCGGGGCTCCGGCGAGCGTAGCACTCGGTGGTGCAGCCGAAGGAGCGGGCCGGAGCGCAGAGAGGGGAGCCGCAGGGGACGGGGAGGTAGGAGGACGAGATGTAGCCGCGCTCGCAGTCGACCCAAGAGAAGGTCGCGCCAAGGTGGAGGACGAGGCGGACGGGGACGAGGGGGGTGCGCTGGAGGAGGCGGATGACGTGCTGGAGGGTATTGGCATCGAGGCGGACGGGGAGGGCGAGGGGTTTGGGGTTTGGGCTGAGGGAGGTGGTAGTGGAGGGGAGGGAGATGGCGAGGACGAGGAAGGGCAGGGCAAGGAGGCGGCGAAGAGCCATGAGAAGGAGATCGAGGTCGCTGATGGCCAATGGAAGCTGCCGGTATTATATAATAGGGGGATTTAAGTATTTTAAGCTCAAAAATTACGTTTTTTATTTATTTTATTTTTAAAATTAAATATTTATATTTATTATTTTATATTTTAGATGTGTAATTACAATTATTAACTCTTTCATCAAATTATAATATATCTAGTCATTCATATTATTAAATAAGACGAAAATTAATAATTTATTATTATTATTATAAGATGATAGTTCTAATTATATATTTAAAATACAAAGTAACAAGTATAAATATCTAATTTTAAAAATAAAATAAGTAAAAAATTCAATTTAAAATTAACATATATAAATTCTTCTATATAATATAAGATTAATTAATAATAAATATTTTAATTAATTTTTAATTATATTTTTTTATTAAAATTTAAAATTTCTCTAACAGATTTTTAGGTTTTAATTAATATAATATTAAAAATTTCTAAAATTAAATTTATTGTGTATTTAAATTTAAATAATTTATTAAAATATAAAATAAATTTAGTTATTTAACTTTCTCCTTTCTATTCCTCTCTCATATGCAGGAAACGAACTTTTCTCTGCTCTTTTTATTTGTCCTCTCTTTAAGTTCTATTTAATTGTTTTCTGAACTAAAAATATTTATTTTATTTTAAAAATAAATATTATTATATATTTTATACTACACAAATTTTAATGTTAAATATTTACTTTATTTTATATTTAACATAATTTTTAATATAACTAATTTAATTTAATTTATATTATACATCTTTTTTTTTTAATTTTATAATTTTAAATTATTTGTTTCTCCTCCTAATTATAGTTACCAGAGCCTTAATAATTTTATATCAGTTAAAATTTCAGAATAAAATGAAATTAAAAATTAAGTGTGGCAACCTATCAGTAATTAATTAATCTATAATATAATAATTGCTTGAACTTTTGCAGTATAATAATCAATAATTGATATTTAAATTCCATTAATAAATTAATAAAACAAATTATATTTTTTGACCAAGTTGACCGGACGTCAATGAAGAATGAACCACGTTGTTGATAGATCGAAGAAATTTCCCGAAATTCACGTAATAATTGAATTATATAAAAAATACTTTAAATAATAATTTAATAATAAATTAAATATTATTTTAAACATATTTCTATGAATACGGTGCATTTAATATTTTTGTAAGTTATATTTTTTTAATGCATTTTATGTTAACATGACCATTTTAAAATTTAATTAATTTTATGATTATGGATCAAAATAAAATAGTATTGCATAGTATATTTAATTAACATAACATAATATTAAAATATATAAATAATATTTAAAAATGTATAAAATTATTACACAAAAATAATATTTATTAAAAATATATATAATATTAATATCAAAATAATATTAAATTACTTTTTTTTAATAAAATTATATGATTAAAAATATATATGATTTTTATTTTTGAACTCATAAATTATGTGAATTGATAAATGAATAGTCAACAATAAATACAAAAAAATGTGAAAGTAAAAAAATATTATGCAAATTACAATACCTCTTTGAAATAGTGTTGTATATTATAGATGGAGATAAACTTATCATGAATTTGTTGATCTAACATGAAAATACGTGAATAAATATATATTTTTTTAAATTAAATAGCTTTAATCGCTATTTAGTCGGTGATCAACTTAGTTATAATTATTTTTCTAAAAATAAAATAATATATATAAATTTTAATATATTAATTAATTTTATTTAATATTCTCATAATTAACTGATTTCATTTTTCAATATATGCGTATCTCAAAAAAATTTACATATGTTTTATAAAAAATTTGAAAAAATAATTATATTTAACTTGGCCACAAACTAAACATGAGCTTAATGACTCATCTGTGTTTGACAAGAACATGGCTCGCAAAACAAATTCTCCAATGATAAATGGAAAATGAATCGGGCAACATAATATAACGTTAAAATAATATTGACTAAAATACCCTTTAAAAGTTTGATTTTTTTTTCTTTTTATTTGATTTAATCATGCAGTCCCAAAAAATAGGTTTATTATTTTCTATTTCTATTCTGCAAGTTAATAAGTACAGCTGAGCATAGATAAGGTGGAGTCGGACTGAGTTCATTCAAATTTTTGGTAGGCTCGAGCCGGCTATCAAGTCAATGGTTCATGTCCGATCAATTCAACCTTTTGTCTACGTCTAAGAAGAATTTTAGGTCATATTTGACTTAAAAATTAAAATCAACATCAAAATACTATTAATTTAAAAAATAACAATAATAATAATAAATAAATTTTTTAAATTATTTTTATACAAATTTTAATATAAAAAAATTATTTTATTTTACATACTCAATAATTTTCAATAAAAATATCAATTATAAAAAATTTATTTATTATTATTATTTTTTAAATTAGTACCATTTTGGTCCTAATTTTAGTCATCGCGTCAAATAGGCTCTTAATATTTTTATTGATAAAACAAATTTTTTTTGGGGAGTTGAAATCCAGGTAGAAAAAAATGCGGTTGTTAGAAAGTATCGTTTATTAGGTGAAGGCTGAGCACCGACATTATTCAGTAACACGTCATAGAATTCGACTACAGAGAATGTTAGATTGGCCTCGAACCCTCGATGTGTTCAGTAGGGTTCATTTTCCCTTTGTGGTTCGAGCTTGGGACTTGGCAGGCTTCTAGTCTTTAGAAGATGGGCCGCTTCGCCCACTCCATCACTTCGGAAGGTCATCTTGGGAATAGTGCTATAAAAATTGGACTAAACCTTTCGATCTGACCAATCTAACTGCGTTCCGACGTATTATCCTGTTCGATTCAATGTCAAAACTAGATTGCATATCAGAATAGATCAAATCACATGAAATTAATTTTTTTTCATGATATTTAGAATTTTATAATGATAATAATAAATTGTATAATTAATTAGTTCATTATTTTGAATATAATAAACTATTTTTGGTAGATATTATTATTCTTATAATTATTTTTGAAAAAAATTATTTACTGGTTCAACTGATTCAATGACTAATCTAAACACGAACCGAACAATAAATCAATTTTTAATCCAGTCTGATCTTTACAACATTGCTTGGGAAAGAAATTTTTTTTTCTTAGATCAAAGACGATGAGTGTCAAGGATGAAGATGAGTTATCTGATAAATAGAGCAACAATTTGGCATATCACCGATATCATCAATTATGCGTAGACATGAAGTAGGTCCAACACCGATAACTTGATTCCTCTCAATTTCAACAGCACGAGGTTGTTGCCGATGGCAGAGCTACCCCTCACACCCAAATCTATAATATCAAAATAGAAAATACTAAGAAAATAATATTTGTAACGCTCGCAAAGAACGTGTGAGAAAGGGAAGAGTTTAAAAAAGAATGTCGTGCATTTATACAGTTGTCAAATAAAAGAATAATCACATTTTTGGCATGTGATCACATACTATAAAACAGAACCATATTGAAGTACTTAATGAATACCATGGATCCAAAATGGAGCATTTCAAAACTGTGAATTTATATGATAATAGTCTCTTATGTTTGGGACTGGAGTGTAATTTCCCTTGATATAATTTCGCCTGTTTCTGAAGTTGGAAGCGTAAATCGAGCCCTAGCTTGATGTGCTCCGCGGAGCCGCCCGTGGACAGAGAAGCAGCACGGACGGCTGATATCGGGCGCTATTTTGCATTGGGCGGTGATTGTTCGGCGATTCCCTCTTCTTTTCATCAAGGTTTCCCTTTTGAAGGGGAATTGTAGCGTAGAGCCTCCAACAGGTCCTGTATCTTCCCTCCTCTGAACCAAATCCAGGGGAAACCCAAGTCTTCCAGTAAGTTTCGCCTCCTGCTGCTTCTTGTTTTCTTTTGTACTGAATCTGCCATCATCGGATTTGCTTCTTGGGATTTTCCCCAGATTTGGTATTTATCTGCTCAAATGTTCATTTTTGATCCTAGAATAGCTTTAAATGTTGCTGTGTGCTGATTTTTATTGCTCGAAACTAAGCTGGCGACGATTTCGGTTTAATTTTCTAGGATGGGTCTGTTTGTGCTGAAACCCTAACAATTACTTTCGCGCACTAGTTATGGTAGGGCTTTGATTCAGGGGAAAGAAAGCTGGTCGCTTTGGGTGAATATTTTCTGTCTTTTCTAGATTCTTCTTGCCTGTCAAATGAGAAGAGCTACGAGTTTTATGTTAGCCCGTCACGGATCTATCTCCTAAGTTATACGATTAGATTGTTGAATTACGTATTGCTTTGATCTTGCTTCTTTTCTTCCAAACTAAATGTTTGTTGGTGCTATGGAGTTCTTTCGATGGTTACAGAAATCTTTGCCTGCTTTGTGCTAACTCAACCAGGCTTTTGGAGTCATGCGAATCACTTTGTTACCTTTACAATTTTTATCAAAGAAACACTCTAGCTTTGCGCATTTCTCTACTGATGCGTTTACTGTATAATTTACTCTGATGAAATTTACAGCTCAATCTTGCGATTACCATTAGTAGCTTCTTTTATTTTTTACATGTTCATCTTTCGTTTATTTAAAAGGTTATTATTATTATTTTTGATAGCAATTAAAAAAAGGTTATTATGACCACGAGAACGCACTTAACTTTTTTTGTAGATATGTGTGACTTAGTACCTCCGCCAGTCTTTTCCACATTCAACCTTAGAATTTAGTCTTTTTCTTTTTTTCTTTTCAGATGGTCTGAATTTAGTTCTTTTATGTACTCACTCTGGGAAATTGACCTGCCATTTTTTTATGTGTTGACTGCTCCAATCAGATTTTAGTGTTAGTCCTGTTTTATGTGTATTCTACAGTTAAAAATTTTCTAGTTATGTAAATTTTCCAACCTCTCATGAAGACTGCATTTAATCACATTTTTATTATTATCAAGCCTTTCTAAATCATTAGGGTGTCTTGAACTATCTTGAATCCATGTATTCCCTTCAGTTTTATTTTTATTGTATGGGGTGTAGAAATTTACTTAAAACGGCATTGAGATTTTAAAATAACCTATGCTCACTCAAGACGGTGGTCAGTGGTGAATTGGATATTCAATTGAATGTTCAAAAATTGTTTGGTAAAAAGAGTGAAACAAACCAAACAAAAAAAGTGCAAAAATAAAAAGAATGTAGTTGATTTTTAGGTGGTTCAGCACCTAGTTCCTAGTCCACCTCTGGGGTTCCTAGGCTCTAGGCCTGCACTACTCATCTTAGCCAAAAGAATAGAAACATTATAGGAAAGCAGTCATTCAACAAAGATGAAAATACATTGAAGAGTTTAAAAGTATAAGATGAAAAAAAAAATGGCTATAAAGTATAAACTTAGCTCTCATGTTTTGTCAAATAAACGATTAAGGAATAGAATAAAATCCTCTTTAGAGAAGGACAAATCAAATATTTTGGGGTTATAGTAACTTAATGTTCAGGCCAAGTAGTCTACTACAACCCCAAGTAGTTACAACCTACCATTTAATTGAACATTAACCATATTTAATGGTTACTCTTTAGTATTTGCAGCATCCGATAGGGATAGGAATATTTTGGGTGAATCTCGAGTGAATAAGCATTATGTTGCTTCATAGTGATTGAATCAATTTAGAAAAGAAATATGTTTCCTATTCTATGACATGGCTTGCTTAGTCTATGACGACAACTATTTTGAAGTATACCTTGCTACTTGTGTTGTGTCATCAAAGCTACATTGAAAATTCTATTATCTGCTGATTCATTTATTGCAAGCATTTATCATTCTATTCATTTAGCGGATAACTAAATATCTTTTTTTTAAAATGTGACCTAAGTCAGTTAGATAATCTAAAGCAGAGTACAAACATACATCAAGTTATATCCTCTTGAAGGACATTTCAAAAATCATTGGGGGCCCTTACCCAAACAAAATCATCAGTCGTGGCTATGTGCGCTAAGCAATCAGCGACACTATTCTTGCATCTAAGGATAAGAGTGGCTTTACAATTGAAAAGTGAGGTTAAAGATTAAATAATCTCTTCAGCATAGATTCTTGCTCTTTTAACCAATTGTGGTGGCTCTCGAGTAAATCCTAGATGTATCTTATGGGTCTATTCTTCACTTGTCTTTTATAATACTGATATCTACTTTTGATGAATTCTTGGATTACCTTTATGCCTTGCTAGAAAAAGGCTCTCTTGTTTAACCTAGAATAATCTTCATGCTTTCTGGAATCTGCATCCGAGATTGCCTATGGCTGTTTTAAGGTTGCCCTTGATGCTTTTGGTGATCGTTTGTGGACTAGAACTTGCTACTATGTTTTCTCCTAGAATCTTAGAATCTTTACTGGGATGGCTTCTCAGTGATAACCTGGAATGCTTTTATTTCCTATTAAATGTTGTCGGCTTGCTTTCCTGTGGCTGCTCTTAGGATTGGCTTGCATCTTCTCTCAAGTCTGGCCCTTGGGTAGTCTCGGGTAGTACCGAAACCTGCTTTTGTTGAGTGATTCGTTGCCCACGTTGTTGCCTCGTTGAATCAGTTGTAGGATCTCCATTCAGTCACATTCAATCTATATTCCATTGAGTTCCTTTTCTTTGCTTGCAATGATCTTTTTCACACTCAACTGATAGCTATTCTCCATGCCATCCTTATTTTTTGTTCAGGTGATTTAGGTGGTTGGGCTGGTTGGTCTTCGTAAATTAACATTTGGTTTATAGAAGTTTAACACTTAAGTTTTTGCGCTATTCTTCTTCTTTTTGAAAGTGTGCTTGTGTTTCTTAGCTGATCGTCCTCCTCCACACTTTTGACTAGGGGTATAAGCACGTTCTTGAAAATCAATTGAGACTTTCCCACTCCATGCTCATTTTGGTGATTCTATAAACTCATTAAAAACCTCTCCTACTTGTTGATCCTTTCTGTTGTGATGTATGGAGACTTTGAATGAATTGGGATCTAATTCCATTAAGTACACCTGTTGAAATTTTGTTAAGCTCCTGCAATGGCTTGTGATGCTCTTCGCTTTCCCAAAAATAGACCTTGAATGTTGTACCTTCCATCGCCCATTTGAGACTCCAAACAATGCCCCATTGATGCAGAACAAAATGTTCTGATACCAAAATTGATACGGGGTAAAGTGCTTTGAAACTAAAATTGATGTGGAATGAAGCGCTCTGATATCAAAATTGATGCAAGACAAATCTCTCTGATGCAAATTGACGAGAGACTATTGTAGAAGAGGACGACTATGGTGAAAGGAGGAAAGAGTAGGAAGAATTGGGGAACAAAGGATAGCTAGGGTTTAAAGATTTTTCACCTAAGGTTTTCCTATGCTTCCGTTTTGGGATATTAATCTCTTACATAATTCCTAAACTAATCCATTCCAAGGTTAATTTCACACCAAGCAAATTTTTATTAATCAAAGATTTCCTTCAAATTTTAAATATAATCCCTAGAAATGAGGGGCTAATCATGAAATAAATATATAGGAGTATAGGACTAAACAAATCCACAATTTAAATAAAAGAAATAAACAAAAAGAATTTAACTAATTCAAACTTATAATAAACTCCCGAATAATGAAATAAAATAATTAGAGATAATTTGCATCAATCTCTATTTATCCATGGCATCTTGGATAGTGATTTGATCTAGATTATCTTTATGTTCCCATCACCCGTCCTCCTAATCAATGGTTACTAGGTTCTCCTCCATATGCACTTGAGCTGAGGCAAAGAATACATCCTAAGGGACTGTGTGCTTCCACCAAGAAATAATGGATACCCCCTCCCCCTCTCCTGGATAGCTAAAGGTGAATGTAGATGGGGCATTCAGAGAAAATGGAATAAGTGGAGTGGGATGCATAATCCGAGATTACCTGGGAGAGGTATGGGAAGGTGGATGGAAAAATGTCTTTACTCTTGCAGCCAGAGAAGTTGAGAAGATAGCAATGTTGGAAGGAATAATAGCAGTCTCCAAATGGGACTTTAAGTGGGAAAGGAACACGCTACTGCCCACCGAGGTTTGTAATATCCAAGAGAGTGAAATTACTTGATGTAATCTTTTGTTCAATGCAAGGCTAAGGCCACCACTTCAAAAAAACATACATTCTCTCACCCTTCACGTATGGTTTGAATCGCCTCTGTTTGTTTGCAATGCAATGATCAGTTCGGGGAAGAAGTCCTCCCTCCCTTTGCCTTGCTGCCACTAGGTTTCTTACCTAGCTCTAGTTGCACAACAGCATGAGCAACTTGACTTCCTCCTTCCTCCACTACTTGCCAGCAATGAGAGGCTGCGAGGACAAATTTGTTTTGGATGTGTTCGAAGTTTCCATATTAGCAAGGACAAATCCTACTCCCATGTTCAGAACTTATATGTAAGGGCTAGATTGAGGTATTTCAAGCTCCTTTTTGTCTATAAATTTTGTTCTACGGAATGCTGACTAAGGCATTTGTATTGATGTAAACCGCTGAGTATTGTTCACATGAAATAATGTGAAAACATTTAGATTCATTGAGGTTTCCAAATGCTCCTTTCTTCGAGATTGCTTTGTCCTTGAGAGTTTTTTAATTATGTTTACTGTGTGACACAAGAGTTACGATAATACTGATTGACTTAGCTTTCAATTGACGTTTTAATAGGCCGACAAGATATCTTCTTCAGGACTGCACACTTTGCCTGCCTTTTGTGGGTTTATCTAAAATGGCTGATGCAGAAAATGCTACCACTGCGTCCCGGAAGAGGGTTGCTGGGAATCAGATCTCCAAGGACAATCCTTCACTGGATGATGATATGCCTGAACCGGAGATGGGAACTTTCCAGAGAGCCAGCGAAGAAGTGCTGGCAACTAGGAGAATCGTGAAGGTCCGCCGTCAGCAGCCCGCATCGAATACTTCTTCAAATCCTTTTGCAGGCATCAGTTTTGTTTCCTCGAATGAGGCTAATGCTAAAGCAACTGCTGTGGCTGAGCCTCATGATCTCAATAGCAAGTCTACTTTAGAAGAATCCAATGGAGCTAAGAAAAAGCACGATGAATCGGAACGAGGTCGCGAGGCCCAGGGTGGTGCTTTGCTTGACGAACAATATAGAACAAAAATGATCAATGATTCCCAGGGCAATACCAGTGGGAGGGATGCTACGGATGGTGAGAAAGTGAGTGACATCACAGTGCTAGAAGTATCCCAACCATTGCAAACCGCTCCTGAGGTTGAACTTGGCAAAAATGGTTCTGATGAGAATAGTGAAGTAGAAACAGGTAACAAAAACAGTGAAGAGGCTAATGGACAAGCTGGAGATATACCAAATGATGCTTCCTTAGAATCCAAGAAAGCAGCAGGAGAAAAATCTGATGGTCGACTAGAAGATAAGAAAGAGTACTTAGAGGACAACAAAGCGAAAGAAGTGAAAGGGGAAGCTTCAAGTTTTAGTTCATTCCGACAATTGTCTAGCAGCCAGAATGCGTTTACAGGCCTCTCTGGAACGGGATTTGGGACAGCCTCATTTTCTTTTGGATCTAGTTCTGGATCTTCTTTTAGTTCCTTCAGTTTCGGAAGCTCAAACAACGGCAATTCTTCCTTCCCTCTTTTCAATAGTTCTGGCCCTGATGCTGCCAAGAGTGGAGCAGGTGGGACACAACCCTCATTGCAGGAGGTTCAAATTGAGACTGGTGAGGAGAATGAGAAATCTGTATTTGCTGCTGATGCTACACTATATGAATATCTTGATGGGGCTTGGAAGGAAAGAGGAAAGGGTGAGATTAAAGTGAATACATCTGTATCAGGTGAGAAGGCAAGGCTTGTTATGAGAGCAAAGGGAAATTATAGGTTGATTCTGAACGCTAGCCTCTTCCCTGACATGAAACTAACCAATATGGATAAGAAAGGAGTCACTTTTGCATGCATCAATAGTGTTGGAGAAGGAAAATCTGTCCTCGCTACGTTTGCACTCAAATTTAAAGATAGTAGTTTCATGGAGGAGTTCTGTGGAGTTGTTTCGGGTCACAAGGGGAAGAAGGTTACTTCCCTGAAGACGCCCAAGAATTCGCCTAAAGATTCTGAAGAGTAATGGGAATATCTTGATTGAGAAATGTTCAATTATCAGTAGTCAGACTTTATCTTTTGTATGCCAGGGCTATAGACTGTTGTTGTCATATTGAATATTAATGAGAGGTCAGTGTATCAGCTTTATTGCTCAATGATTTTGTTATCTTTCATCTTGACAAAAACTTTCATTTCTTACCAATCTCTACACATGCATCAGTGGTTCTTGATATGTGTTGCATCTTTGCTGTCTGATGCTTTCTTTCGCTGAAGTTGTTAATCTTCTTGCTCCTTCTACTCGATAAGTATAACAACAACAACAACAACAACAACAACAACCAAGCCTTAATCCCACTAGGTGGGGTCGGCTACATGAATCCTTTGTTTTCATTGCGCTCTATCAGTTACCAAATTCTTATCTAAGTTTAAGTAACTAAGATCACTCCTTATAGTTTCTTGCCATGTCTTCTTTGGTCTCCCTCTTCCTCTTTGTACATGGGAAAAATTCAGTAACTCAATTTTTCTAACTGGAGCTTCAATTGGTCTACTCGATAAGTATAAAAATATAAAATTATTTTTAGGCTATTAACCACAAGCTTAAGCTTTTAGGTCGGTAATCAGAGACTTAACATAAGTTTAGAATCAAAAAGTTTCAAGTTTGAGTCATAATGTTCTGATGATTATTATTTATCTCTAGCATAAGATTGGAGGGAGAAAGAAGACTAATTTTACATTGAGTTCATGTAGCAAAGCAAAATACCATGCATGTTTAAATTGAGTTGAAATTATCTATGAATAGATATTACACACAAATTTGTCGATAATATTTTAATATAAATTGAATTGGTGGCTAATTATTTCATTGAGGAAAATCAAATGACAAAAAATAACCATCCATCTGCCAAATGGATTAGCTTCTTTTTCCATCTTCTATCTCGTTGCTGTTGTCGTCGTTGTAAACTCTCCTCCTTCCTTTTTCTTCTTGTTCATTGCTTGCATCGTTTGCATCCGCCCGACACCACCGACCACGGGTCCTAGCTCCTTTTCTTTCTCTCCGTTAGTAAAAGAGTGCAAATAATGGTTTAAATTGAAAAATTGAACCGAATCATTTAAATTTAGCGATTTGATTTTGTTTAAAATCTAATGGTTTGGTGATGATTTGATATCACGAGCATTTCAATTAATTAGTTTAAGTTCAGTTTGACATGTTTTGAAACTAAACTGATCAAATTAACTGATTTTTAACTTGACATATAAATATAATTTTATTATGTAATTTTAATTATATTATTAAATTAATTATACAATTAGTCTTGAATTTTTACTAATTTTTTTTTTGTTATGTGGTAATGCAATTGAGTTATTTTTTATGCTTGGATAAATTTTGTGAAGCTGTTATTGAGAATTACGGTGAATTTTTTATTTAGTTAAATTATTTTTTATTATTATATTAAAATTATTATTTGGATATTTATATAATAATATTTCATATTATTATGAAAATATTTTAAAAAACTTTTAGATAAAAAATTAAATAAAAATATAATTTTAATCAAATTAAATTAATTGGCTTGATTTTATTTATAATTTAATTTAATTAGTTTAATTTGAACATTAAACCGATCAATTAAATCAAATAATCTACTTTGCTGCTTTTTTTTCCCATTACAATATTAATTGGTTGAAAGTCGATGTGTTTTTCTAGTGGTAGCACGTGCATAGAGATAAATTGGGATATATGCAAATTTCAATTTTTTTAATGATTAACTTGCCACATACTTCGTATCAAAAAAAAAAAAAAAAAACTTGTTACATACTTATAAATAGGCTTATCAATGAATCAGATCATGACCCAATTTGATTAAATCCTAAATAAATTCTTTTTTTGACCTGTCAACCCGTCCTATTTACTGACCCGATTCGTGTACAAATAAATGAATTAGATATGAATCACCATTGACCCGACCTGTTTAAAATCCGATCAGTTTATATAATCTGATTTGTAGTTTATATAAAAATACATTATGACTTATAATCTTTTTATTAGAAAGTTCAAGTAAAAAGTGTTACTATAATTAGTTAAAAAATAATCTAATAAATTATATTGATAAATTATAATGTATAGTGCTCAGTTTATATTTCACAATATATATGCATATATATATATATATATATTATAAATAATAATTTTTATATTAAAATATTTAAATAATTCATAAAATTATAATATTTTTTTTATTTTATTTCTAATAAATTTAATATTATTTTAAATTTGACTATAAAAAATAATTAAAAATAACTACTTTTATTGTAAATGAATTTAATCTGAAAACCTGAGTTCCGACCCGAGAGGATTTGGATCGACCCGATCCGATATATAACTCGATCCAATATATATGGAATTGAATCTGGGTCGGGATCAACCCGACCCGAACTCGATGTCAAGGGCTACCTATAAACCTTCTATTATAAAATTATGGACGTATTTTTTTTATTTTTATAATTGTTAGAGATGAAGTTATTTTATGATCAATAAAATAATCAAACTAGCCTTGTAATTTAAAATAAAAAATAAATAAGTCGTTCGCTACTAATAAAAATATTTAATAAAAAATATTTTTTATAATTGTTAGACTAAATTGAATATTATATTCATTCAAAATATTAATATAATTTTTAAATATTATTTATTAGTTCCTTTTATTAATATTAATAATTTTATTTATACATTATGTCAATAACTCAATTACTATTTAACTATTAAATAATGAATGTGATGGTGAACAAAAATACATTTATATTCCTTTTTTGATAAAAAAAATCTGCATTTATATTTTTTTTTTAATTTTTTTGATAGGAAATCTGCATTTATATTCACACTAGCCAACAAAGATGATATATAGATAATTCCATCTGGGCTGGCAGCCATCAGTGAAACTCTGTGTTTTATGTGTGTCCACAGAAATAGCTATACATTATTTGAGATTTTTTTGTCTAAAATATTTTCTATGGAAGCCCATTGATGAGTTTTACTAAATTTAATCATTAAATTATTATTTTAATATATATATATATATTTTTACTTAATTATTAAAATATATTTAATTATTTAAATTAATATTATAACTTCAAATTTTCTATTTTTTAATATTTTATTTATGATAATACTTTTTTAGGGGTAATTATATTTAGGCCCTAAGATTTAATTACTTGGCTACAAAAATCTACAAAACTAAAATATGTCATTCAGATTTAAAAAAAAATATTACACGGAACGTCGTGATTCCTTCGTGACAGAATCTGTTATGTATTATAAAAATGATAAAAATATCCTTCCTTAATCTATTAATTTTCAAAATATGTCATCATGTTCGTGAGACCGTGTGCGGTGGCAGCCTGCATCGAGACCATGGAGGTCCTGCACTCGTTAGAGCAGCCCTCGCGCGGATGCCGGAGCTCAAGGCCGCCTCTACGCAGACGCACTAGGCGCGAGGCCTTGCGCAGGCTGCCCGTGCTTGGACACCTGTGTGCGGGGCCGCGCGCAGGCGACCCTTGCGCTACAGTAACTAGCACGCAGATGTCAACACTCGGGGTCGCGTGCAAGCGACCGTGGGCGAGCGAGGCCGAGAGCAAGCGACCCGCGCACCGACACCCTGTGCGCCAGGCGGCGCGCTGCGGCCACCTGGGCTTGGACACCAGTGGCCACACGCTGCGGCTTGAGGGACCCGTGCATGTACTCCCTGTGCGCGAAGGGTAAAATCATAATTAACAAATATTTATTTAAATTTAATTTTATTTTTTTTGATGAATTAACGGTATTTTAAATGGAAAGCGTTATGTTGGACCAGATTGGAAGCTTTTTAAAAATAATTAGGGCCCTAGTGAACTGTATAGCAATTATTGTGAACTTATACGATATGTTTTGATGTTTGTCAATCTTTATGTCAAATTAGACAAACCTCAGGGACTTAAGTGGAATTACCCCTAATTTTAATATTTAAGTACATTTTTTTAATTTTAAAAATAATAATTTAATGATTAATTTAATAAAATTAGTTAAAGAATGATTCAAGTAAATTTGTTTTTTTAAAAATTATGTGACATATTTGTATTTTTTAGAACTGCACTAAATCAAGAAATACTTTGGGCCCGCATGGAGATGAGATGATCACAAACGCCTTGACGAAGAACGTCACCACAAACGTCACCATTGTAAGTACTCCGTTTCGCTTATAACTCCTCATCAATGGAAGAAGGAAGAAGAATAAAAAGCAGCAGTAGCGGAAGAAGAGACAGAGGAGGAAGAAGCAGGGGAGGAGGAAGAAGTCACTAATGGAGATTCAAGCGCCTCATTTCCTCATCTTGAGCTACCCCGCCCAAGGCCACATCAACCCCAATCTCCGCCTCGCCAAGCGCCTCGCCCGCGAAGCCGCCGCCTCCGCGGGCCGTTCAGTTCACATCACCTTCTCCACCGCCGTTTCCGCCCACCGCCAGATGTTCCCTTCCTCCGGCGCCGACAGGTCAGTTGAACACGACGACGGCATCTCCTTCATCCCCTACTCCAACGGCTACGACGACGGCTTCGATAAAGAGAAGCATGATGTCGGCAACTACATGACGGCGATGAAGCGGCACGGAGCCGAAACCCTCGCAGCCATAGTCGACGACCTCGCCTCCGGTGGCCACCCCGTCACCTGCCTAATCTACTCGTTCTTCATGTCGTGGGCCGCCGACATCGCCCGTGACCGCGGAATTCCATGCTTCCTTCATTGGATCCAGCCCGCCACCGCCTTCGCTGTCTACTGGCACGCCTTCCATGACTGCGGGAGTGCCATAAGCGCCGCCGCCGGAGACCTATCCGGCCTCGTGAAGCTGCCAGAGCTTCCTCCCATGCGTGTCAGAGACCTTCCTTCCTTCCTGACCTTGACCTCCTCCGACGACCCGTACGCCATTCTCCTCCCACACTTGAGGGAAATGTTCGAGACGCTGGATGCCGAGGCCGCCGTGGCGAAGATCACTAAGCCGAGGGTGCTGGTGAACACGGCGGACGTGATGGAAGCGCCGGCTATGGCATCCGTTGCAGGCAGTGTGGAGATCGCCGGAGTTGGCCCTTTGCTGGGGGACGCGACGGAGGGAAGCATTTTGAAGGAGGATGAAAACACGAGGTAATTTATTTCTGAATACCCAATGAATTAAAAAAATTTTGATAGAAATTTATTTTTTTATAAATTAAATCTATTTTTGGATCAGTTTTTTTTAAATTATTTCAGAATATATAATTTAAGTTTGATTTTTTTAATCAAATGTAAATTTGACTTAAGCTGCATTTGGTAAAAGTTTTTTGGTATAAAAAAGTATTTTTTTAGCTAAAAGTTTAAAATTATGTTTGATAAAATAATTTTTAAATCTTATTCAGCTTTTAAAAAGCTAAAAAATAACTATAAAAAAAATTGAAAAAATAGTTTTTTGAAACAATGATTCTTCTCTAATTAATTTATAGATGGAAATACCATTAACATTATTTTAAATCCTAACGCAGGGACCTGAGTGTAATTTGCCCTAATTATATATTAAAATCTCCAATCTAAAGATGAACTTAATCGGTACAGATACATGGAGTGGCTCGACGGGCAGGCGGCGAAGTCGGTGGTGTACGTTTCGTTCGGCAGCATGTCGGTGCTGAAGAAGGAGCAGATGGAGGAGATAAAGAAGGGGCTGAGAGCGAGCGGGAGGCCGTATCTGTGGGTGGTGAGGAAGGACAACCGGCTGGAAGGGTTGGAGCTGGAGGAGCAAGAAGAAGAAGAAGAACAAGAAGATGGGGAATATTTAGGGGAGAAGAAGAAGGGAATGGTGGTGGAATGGTGCTCGCAGGCGAGGGTTCTGGCGCACCGAGCTGTAGGGTGCTTCGTGACTCACTGCGGGTGGAACTCGACGGTGGAGAGCTTGATCGCCGGCGTGCCGACGGTGGCGGTGCCGCAGTGGACGGACCAGACGACGAACGCTTGGCTGATGGAGAGGGCGTGGGGGACGGGGGTGAGGGTGGAGGTGGGGAGGGAGGGGACGGTGCCGGCGGAGGAGCTGAGGAGGTGCGTGGAGACGGCGATGGGTGAGGAGATACGGAGGAAGGCAGCGATGTGGATGGAGAAGGTGAGGGACGCGACAAGGGAGGGAGGGCTGTCGGACAGAAATGTCAAGAGCTTTGTGGAGGAGATAATCAGCACGTGACTCATAAAGAAATGATAAGAGCTTTGTGGAGATAATCAGCACGTGACTCATAAGATAAATGTTTTCCACTTTTAATTTGCAAAATTAAATATTATTTATATATCATTTCATATTTTTGATATATAAATATAAATTACAATTATTTATATTGATAAATGAATAAAATTTTCTATTCTTTAATAAGATGAAAGGCAGATTTTTATCAGTATAATTTATAATTATATATATATATATTATGTGAAATATATAAATATCTAAATTAAGGAGAAAATGAATAAAAGCTTTGATAGGGTGGTATATATAATTTTCCTTAATTTATTTTAGCTTTTTATGAAAAAATAAACATCAGTTTGGGATGTTAAATAATAATTATGTATGGTTTTTAGGTTTCTTTGTAAACATTTTTATTAAATTTTCGATCATTTTAATTAGAGTATTTTTTAGAAATTTTTTGATTTTGTAAGAATAAAAAGAGAAAAAAAGTATACAAAATACAAAAATTATTTTATTATTAAAAATTGTGTTAAATGCAAATAAAAATTAAATTTTAGAATGCAAAATAAAATTATTTTTTAAGGTTAAAATTTATATAAAATATAAAAAAAATAATTTTTTATATTTAAATTTATACAAGATGTGAAATAAATATAAAACATAATTAATATATTTTTAGAAGAGTTTGATAACTTTTTTAATCTCAAACCAAACAAGGATATTATTTAGGTGTGCTGAGAATTTTAAATAAAATTTAATAAGTAATACTATGCAGCCTCCATGACTCAAGAAAATATCTCAGATATTCATAACCATCCAATCAACGCATGCCACATAAGCATGAGAGATTCACTGCGCATAATACACAATTAAGAATGCTTTTTATATTTTTTTTGTTTGGTATGATACATATTATAAATTTGTTTTTATTTGATATAAATACATTATGTAAAATAATATTTATGTTAAAGAATTTAAATTTAGCGAAAAAAAATTTATATATATTAAGAAAAAACATCTGTACTAAATAATATATTAAATAAAAATAAATAAAGACTATTACATGTGGACAGAATCTAATAATTTTTTATTTTTTATATAAATGATCCATACTGTTAAAATAAATTGAATTTTCTTATATAGTAATCGATAATGATACTACATTGATAAAATTATTATTTCTTCTTATGTAATATCATTATCACATAATAGTTCTAGTTCAATTCGAGATTTTTTTAATTAAATAAAATTGAGGTTATTTATAGGTGCTACAAAGCATTCCTACATATATAAGATAAATTAAAATATAGTTTTCATTCACAATAAAAAAATAAAATAAAATATAACTTTAATTTATGATATAATCAAGTATTAAGAAGAAAATACCACTAAAATTCTTTTATCAAATTAATAAGCTCAAAACATTAGAAACGAAAGTTATTTTTGACACTCATTAACAATTTTAAGGAATTGTACATCAAGAACCACATTTTATATTTTATAATTAAATTTACAAAACCTGTAAAAAAATGCAAATTCAATATTACAAATAGCATATTCTGTCAAATTTTTATCCTATCCAATTATATAGGGGTAGTTCAGTCATTAACAATAATATAAAAGGATAATTATCTACATGCCACACAATTTAATTTTATTTATGCTTTATCTATCCATTTTTAATTAATTACACTATGCACACTCAAAACATTACAAAATCTTACATACACACATTTGAGTTAAAACTTAATCAAAATCTATTTTAAAAAAAATATTCTGTTAGTAAATCATTAAAATTATATTTTTACTCTTAATAGTATATATTTTTCTCTTCTTCAATACCACACTAAGGTGTTGATTTGTTCTAAAATTAATTCACGTCACTGATGTCTTCTTTCTTTGCCGCCACCTAAACATTAAGGTTTTAGGATTTTCACTCAAAATATATTTAAATATCCTTAAAATAATATGATGAACGGCTCAGATTTTTTGTAATCTAACTATAGTTAGGTTATTAAAAGATTATGATTGCTTATTATAATAAAAATAAGTTAAAATATGTGTATGTAAGATTTTATAATATTTTGAATGTGTATAGTGTAATTAACTAAGAATGAATGGGTAAGACATAAATAAAACTAATTTGTGTGGTATGTAGGTAATTATCCTTAATATAAAATATCAAGATTACAGCATCAAGTTAGTGTTATTACCATAATGCATTATGTTCCCCACAAAATAAAAAAAAAATTCAGAAATTCAAATATTCTAGAAAAAAAATTTAAAAAAAAGCTATATAGTAGTCATTATGATCATGATTACTTCCATTATTCATGCAAATAATTTCTAATATGAAAACATAAACAAAAATTGAGAAGAAGAAATATTTTCATATTAGCTTGTAGATCGTAGAACATGTTTTTAAATAATAAATCTAGATTGCAGTCACTTGACAAGTAAATGTGCTTCAATTCGTAAACGCAATTATGTCAAATGATAATAACGATAATTGAAAAGTCGTCCATTGAGAGAATTTGTTGAACAAATAAACTACAATTTACAAATAAAAAAATTAGGGGGCATTTGGTTTAATGTTATCTCGATGTTATGTCATATTATCAAGAGAAAGTAATTGTTTGGTTTAATAACATCTATAAATAATTTTTTATAGTATTATAAAATTATTAATTAAAAGATGGTATCTAGATATAATGATATCTAAATTACATAATATAATATTAAGATAATAACAATTAAATTTTTTTTAAATGAATTTGAAGGACTTTATCAACTCGTGGATTTCTATGCCCTACTTTGAAAAAAAGAAACAAACAATGAGTAAATAAAGCAAAATAAATAAATAGAATTAGAACGAACAAAAAAATATAAAATTATTAATTACACATCAAATTAATTCATACAACTTGTCAGGGAGTGTTTTTTTATAAAAAATAAAAAAATATTTTGTTCAGGGAAGTTAATTGGCCAAACTCTCCGATCAAAATTTTTTTTAATTAATTAATTAATTAATTTATTATTATTATTATTATTATTATTATATATTTTTCATATTGTAAAAACTTTCTATGAAAACAGACAATCAGTTGTAATCCAACTTCCAAGCAATATATTTTGACTTTAATATTTTTTATAACTGATGAACACTTTAGAGAACCAACAAAAAAAGTTAGTTAGGAGGTGTTTGATTTAATATTGCTTGATATTATTTTATATTATTTAAGAAAAATAATTTTTTAATTTAATCATATTTATAAATAATTTTCTAAAAAATTATAAAATTGTCACTCAAAATAATAATATTTAGGTGTTAAAGCATCTAATTAAATTATATAATATAATATTAATATAATAATAAATTAAATATATTTTTAATTATATATTTTTTCAACCAATTTTGTGATTCATCAAATTCTATTTTTTGACCCGTTTATTAAAGGGGTTAGGTTTGGATTGAGCATAATCGGGTCGGGTAGAGTTCAGGTTGGACATTTATCAAAAAATATTCTATAAATAGGTCGGGTCGACCCGCCAATCAGGCCCATTTATTAATCGGGTTGGGTTCTACCCGCCAACCCATTTTGCTACCTCTAGGTAAGACCAAAAAAGAAATTGAGATTGAGATTTAGAGAAGAGGTAAGTCGCATTTTGAATGAATTTTATTTTATTTTTTATATTAAATTTTTTTAAGAAAAAAACAATATGAAGCTGGCAGTGTATATATGTTCGAATGTCAAACTCATTCGGTAATCATTTAAATTGATATTAATTTAAATTTAAATTCAAGTTTGTTAGATCAACTTATTCAAGAATTGAGAATAAAAAAAATTATTCAAGATTTAACAAATTATAAAAAGTAGGCATATCTAGACTTATATACTTTGAATTTTAAAATTCATTAATTTTTTTTATTTAAATATATTAAAATTTTACTATGAACAACTGAATCAATTCCAAATGTTGTGGTAGTATTCAGTTTGTTTCAATTTAAAAATTAACTTAACTTACAATAATTGCAATTTATAATTCAGACTAGTATTTATTTGTTTATAAAATTTAATTTTAATAAAATTAAAATTAAATTTAAATAATATTTAATTATAAAAAATGTAAAATTAAATTAAATATTATATAGAGATGTAATATAAGTTGTTATTTAAATATGTATAGGATGTGAAATAAAATTAAATTTTATTAAATATTATTTGGTTTTTTATTTTAATATCCTATCATTATGCGTTTTTCTTTCGACAGAGATCTAGCTTGCATAGTCGCATATGAAAAACGCACGAGGCTGAAAACGAGTTGAGTTCAAGCAAATTGGTGCTAGCTTGTACTTGACTTTAACTTAAAATGCTTGACTTAAAATTATTTGAACTTGAGCGGACTTGAAATTCATTTTGAGTTTAAGCCGACTTGAAATTTATTTCGAGCTTGTGCGGAAATGAAATATGTTTGCAAATTTAAAAAATTATATATATAATATATAAAAATATAAAAAAATATATGCCTGAATGTATATTTGTAATTTATTAAAATTATTTTTTGAACTGATTTGAATTAATATTGAACGAGTCAACCTTAAGTTAAACTCAAATTGAAATAACAGTTGAGCTCAAGATGCTGAGTTTATATCGTTCTGAGTCGAGCTCAAGCTCAAATTATAGCGAGTTGCCCTTATCAAAGAGAATTAAAAAAAAAGAAAAAAAAAGAAAAAAAAAGAAAAAAACTAGTACGAGTTTGACGTTGGAGTTATTTTTAGAAAAGGGCATGAAAATTCTAATCGATATCGGAATCCTGTTTTCACTTCCTCTCTGGCCTCTGCCTTTCCTCCGGTGAACCTTCTTCTGCGATATCTGCATCCGAAACCATAGCTTCTTCCGCCGGCCGTCGGCATTGCCGGCAGCGATCTTGCAGGTAGCACCTGCCTGGGCTGGCGAAGCGATTTATCGGATTCGTTATAGTTCGATCGCCGCCTGAGCGAATAGCACATCAATCGGGAAGTGCAAGTTACCGGTTTGTTCTTCTTCTTGCTGGAGTGCCTCTACTGTCATTATCTTATAGAAAGTCAGCTGAGAAGCATTCAATGTGATTTCGTTTTTTCTTGAGTTCATACTGCTCACTCGAGCAGTTCTTGATTCTTGGAAGCTTTTGCTGGTGAAATTGAGCGTTGCTTAGCTCTGTTTACTGATTTGCAAGAAACTTCGTAGGAAATCTGGTTCTCTTTGTTAGTCAATGAGGCTGGTGTGATCTTTATACTGGTTATAGATGGAGGAAATTGTCGGCAAGGAGGATGTGCATGGAAATATGCCGAGGCTGAACTCGATTCGCGCGCCTGGGAGCATTAAAGCTTCCTTGTCCGTTAAATCTGGTTCAAGGAGCTCGCCTGCCTTTAGGAGGTTGCATCCCAGTAGAACCCCACGCCGGGATTCAAGATCTGGCTCAGGGAGACTGCATTGGATCAGGAACAACAGAGTTGTGTTTGGTTTGACCTTAATTACTCTCTGGGCTTATTTTGGGTTTCATGTGCAGTCGAAGTGGGCTCATGGCGATCATAAGAAGACAGACTTTGAAGGGTACAAGAGTGAGGCTGGTAGGATCAAGAATCAAGAGGATGCTGCAAAAGATTTGGAGTCCATGGGATCTAGAAATACCACCTTGGTGGTGAAGGAGCCAATGATAGTTGGGCGCAAGAAAATCTATAATTCTAGTGTTTCTAGATTGAATGGGAATGTAAAGGGGTCTCCTAGAAAGAGGGGTCGAAGGATGTTAAGGAGAGTAAAGCCAACAGATACAGTAGTGGAGAATGCAAACTACATATCAAATGATGTAATGATTTCACCAAGAAACACTTCATTCGGATTGATGGTTGGACCATTTGGTGAGATTGCGAACAAAATTTTGGGTTGGAGTCCTGAGAAAAGGAAAGGAACATGTGATAGGAGAGGTGAATTTGCTAGGCTAGTTTGGTCACGGTCGTTTGTATTGATATTTCATGAGCTCTCAATGACTGGAGCTCCCCTCTCAATGATGGAACTGGCAACTGAGCTTTTGAGCTGTGGAGGATATGTGAAAGTGGTGGCCCTCAGTAAGAAGGGTGGGCTGATGGTGGAGCTTGGTCGCAGGGGCATCAAAATGCTTGATGACAAAGGGGAGATTAGCTTTAAGGCTGCCATGAAGGCAGATATTGTTGTAGCTGGATCAGCTGTCAGTTCATCTTGGATTGGTACGTTGGTTTTGTACTCAAGTGAAGTTTATCTTTCTCATTGTGATACCTGATAGAGTTTTCTAATATTGTCATGTCATTGTGCTGCTTGTCATTTGAATTGTTTCTGAATTGAATGCTTCTAAGCATTTCATTCTTTCTCGTATTCTCCTCTCAGGATTTAGATATATGTTTGAATGAAGGTAAATTGAAATCATAATGTTTTACTACTGAATTGACCTAGGATAATACTTGCATATGAATTCATATCCCCATAACACTAATCATCAAACAGATTAGATTTCTATTATTCTGCAGGTTACAGGCATGTTACTATTGAATTGACTTCAGTTTTCTTCAAATACTGTCGGAGTTAGTGTGCTTTTTTGATGTGAAACTATTACACGAGACATGGATATCACTTCTCTAAATCATCTTGCAGACATATTGTCTCTTGCCCTTGTCCTATGCCTCCTTTTCTGAATTAGAGCAAGCTGATGAAGTCTCTGATGCAAATGCAATTTTCATTCTCTCTATGATAGAACAGAAGACTTCTAAAGGAACCTTGATGCCACTAACTAGTTTAAGTCCTACTTTGGTTAGTGTCTAATAATGAGTTAAATTAATTTTTTAATCTCTATTTTGCATCCAATATAAATTAAATATATAAATCAATTTTATTCACATTCTATATAAATTTCAATATAAAAATAATATTTTTTCACACCATATATATACGTACTAATATATCTTCTCTCTTTCTAGTAATAACCCTTCAATTAAATGAGACCTAAAAGTATGAATATGGATTTCATTGTGTTTGTTGGGGGAGTTTAACTTGGGGAGTTCAAGTTGGGCCCAATTTATAATTGAATAGGCATCAATTAACCTAAAAGCCTAGGTTAATAGGTGAGGGTCATTAACGGTATACTAACACAACAACCTTGTGTTGCACATATATTGTGAGATAATTCATGTGTATCTTAACAGATTTACTATGACATTTTGTTCTAATGGGATAACTCTTTGTATCAAAATTAGAAAGATACAATATGACGTAATAAAAATCTTTAGAGACATGCCTTTGAGAAGCTATATGATTATACTTTCTAGCTGACAATTTGATCATATGTTGACCTTTCTCTATTTTCCTCAAAATAGTTTGATATGACCTTTCCTGTACAAGAGAAGTTACAGTGGACATAGATTAGAACATTGGAGACTAACATGTTCATTACATAATGTTGCCGGCATTATTAAATCACAAGCACCTTTATTGATTTAGATTTCTTGTTTATATGCATAAACTTTAACCAGGTTTCACTAAAAGAACAAATTAATGAAATATGTTGTTAAATCTTTGGTAACTAATTAACCTAAAAGCTTAAGCTTGTAGATTATAACTCGGGAATGTCTTTACATTATAATATATCCCTACGTCCCCTCTTGCGTAATCTTTTTTGCTTTGCAGCATGAGTTTAGCATTGGCATTTTATTTTAAAAAATGGGGCATTTACGTGTATACCATTTTGAAAAGTTGTATTTACTTACATACCACCCAACTTTATAATTTACCTATTTACCACATTTTAAGCTTCATATTATACTCGTACCACTTAAATCTTAAATATTACTTATAAGCCAAATTTTAATAATCATAATTTCTAATGTATCATATTTTGACTTTATAATTACCAAGATACTATTATTTACCTTGTACTAATTAATCAAGGTTAGTATTATTAATTTTTAATCTCAATACTTGTGTTCATAAATATACAAATGTGCATACATATTCATAGATACCAATATATTTATTTGTGTTTATATGTAAATATATAAATACATAATTACATAAGTAGCTACATAAACACATATATGTATATTTATATTAATAAACATACACATACATAGATACTTAAATGTGTGTAAATACACCCATATATATACATAAATACCCATATATATTGTATTTATGTATATATACATAAATAATCATGCACATAAATAAATAATATAAATATGCATATATACATATATTATAAATACTTTGATGTTTGTAAATTACTTGTATGTATATATATTTTCAAAGTGGTATACATGCATGTGTATGTATGTATATGTATAACTAAATACATACATACTTAAATAATATGCAAACATATACATATTATAAATACATAAAAACACACGCACATATATAAATATGTATATATACATATACTTGTGTGCATATGTGGATATGTATTATATATAAATACGAATGTATACATATATTTCTTAAAAATTTTATGTATATAGGTAAGCATAATTAATATTTTTAACTCAAATTGTAGTTTTGTTAATATTTTATTATTTAGGTGGTATATATGTAAATATAAAGCCAAGAAAGTGGTTTACTGGTTTATAGGTAATTTGTAAAACTTGAATGATGTGCAGGTAAATATTACTTTCTAAAGTAGTTAAATTTCCTGTAACATAAGACCTAAAAGCTTAAGCTTGTAGGTTATGGACTAGAAATAAATTTATATTTGAACATATATGTTTTGTGAATCTGCAATTTCGTATCAGGTGCGAAATAGATCTTTATTTTTATGATTGCAACATTTATGATTCATCACCTTTCATATCTTCATGTTGCATGGAGGTTTGCAAGGTTTTTTCTATGGAGGTATCTTGTTTACTGACCATGGATGTTCTATTTTAACTTTCCAGAACAATACCTTAAACGTAATCCAGATGGGTTCAGCCAACTTGTCTGGTGGATCATGGAGAACCGGCAAGAATACTATAACAGATCAAAGCATATGCTTGGCCAAGTGAAAATGCTTACCTTCTTGTCCAGTGAACAGTCTAAACAGTGGTTATCTTGGTGTGAACAGGATAAGATTAAGTTAAAATCGCCTCCTCTTCTGGTCCCTCTATCTGTTAATGACGAATTGGCCTTTGTAGCAGGCATTTCCTCCTCCTTGAATACCCCAACTTTCAGTGTTGAGAAAATGGTTCATGAGAGGGAACTCTTGAGAAATGAAGTTAGGAAAGAGATGGGTTTGTCTGATAATGATATGCTTGTAATTAGTTTGAGTAGTATAAACCCTGCTAAGGGCCAGCTGTTGCTTCTTGAAGCCGCTCATTTAGTTGCTGAGCATAATGTTTCCGAGCGAGTTCCGTTACTATTAGAGAAGGATCTTTCACTTGGTTCTAATTGGAATCGAACCAGTACAAGGGATGAGAAAGAAGCTGAGGAATTGCATTTAAAGAGCAATCAGACTGCCACACAAGCTAAAAATAAGCACCAGCCTAGTTCAAATTCTTCGGTTTCAAAGAAGAGAAAGCGAAAGCGCTCAAGATTAAATAATATTTTGTCTTCCAGTAATCAAACCAAATTGGTGAAACAAGATCGTAGACAATTACGCGTTTTAATGTCAGAGATAGCTGACAGAGAAGAACAAGTTCTCAAAGTTCTTATAGGTTCAGTTGGATCAAAAAGCAACAAAGTCCCTTATATGAAAGCAATTCTGAAATATGTATCTCAAAATTCAAACATGTCAAAGATGGTCCTGTGGACTCGGGCAACTACTTGTGTTGCTCCAATCTATGCTGCAGCAGACGTGTACATTATGAATGCACAGGTAATACCTAGGATCATCATCCTTACTGAAAGCTATCCCAACAACTAGTACTATTAAATGCATCCTTGCTATCATCATTTTTAGGGTAAATAGTATTTGAGTCTTTCTTGTTTGAGTTCCTCTTGCTTGCCCTTATGTGGTGAGTCCCTTTAGTTTTCAAATTAGGCAAATTGATCCATCGGTTTGAGTAAAAGTACAAATGGAATCTTTTTGATAATAGATATTACTTTTCTGGCAAAAAATTCTATGAAAATAGTTACATTTATGGGGATTGGGTGAGAAGCGTCATTGGACAACTATCACTACTAAAAAAGCTATGAAAACAATTACTTTTTTGCTATAGAAGTAACATCTATTACTAAAAAGGATTCATTTATACTTTTATTTAAACTAGTAGACCAATTTGCTTGATTTGAAAACTAGAGGGACTTATATGCGCATAAGGATAAACTAGAGGAACTCAAATATTATTTACCTTATATTTTTATTGATTTAATCCCAAAATTATTTGTCATAGAGGTGAAGTGCATCTTTTGTAGAATTCTCTTTTGTTACAACTCTCTTGCGATAGATGTGAAAGCTGCATTATACAAAAATTGTTGTCGATCATGCACAAGTGCTTTAGCTGTGGGATAACTATTGTTGATAATTACTGTAATAATTGAGGATTCATGAACGACCAGAAGCGGATCATAGTTCCAGAAAACTTGCTTTATTACTATTTATGTTGTATTAGTGTGACCATCAATTGAAATATATTTCCATTGTGCTTGGAGAAGGGTTATGGCTTTTTGAATTTCTTATCCTCTTTACTCATTTACTCATTTTCTTACTGGTTCAATTACCGTAAATGATTTACAGGGAGTTGGTGAAACATTTGGAAGGGTAACAATTGAAGCTATGGCATTTGGCTTGCCGGTATTAACTGCAAAAAGTTTTCTATTTTCTGAGCTCACTTTTTTATTGATTCATTAACTTAAATGACTTCAACAAGCTATTTATTTGCTGATCATTATATAACATTATATGCAAAACTATTGGGTATTGAACATCATCAATAGCACCATCTTTCCAACAAAGATTCCAGGGAATGCAGTTGAAATATAGATCAAAAATCACAGCAAGACAGGAAACCATGATGCAATGTCAAAAAATAATAAATATGAAAAAGGAACATTCAAGACCTATGTAGAAAAACCTAAATTTAGGAAAAAACTTTGGTTTTACTAGGAGAAAATTCACAATGCTTTAAGAGTCTCTAGAAAAAGAATACAAGATATTACATATTAATTCTCTTAAATTCTAGAATATTTTGTTATATTAATTATACTTTAGATCTGAGTACAAAAGAGGCATTTATAAAAAATCACTGTAACAAAATTTTGCTCCTTACAGTCGCATTGGGTAGTCTAATCTGCCATCAAACGATCTATTTGCCATCCAATCAATCATTGATTGCCTCTTATAATGTCTGTTAGGCGTTCTTAATCATTATCAAACAGTTAGTTCGTCATTGGAGGATCCGATATCTGATCATGCTGTTGAGATCTCTATTTCTTATGTTCGGCTACCAAATGGACATTCTGATGCTCCATACATTCTATTGCTAAAGTAGAAGATTCAACTGCTTCATAACCTCATCAATCTCCTACTTGGAGAATGATCATCAAGATATTATGCCCAATTCGCAGTTTGATCTCTTCACCCTCTTGGTATGATATAGACTCATCAATCAACACAGAGACCGATTGAGACACTACAAGCTTTATTTTCTCAGTAGTAACCACATAGTAAGCGTATTTGCTAGGTTTTTAGAATTAAGGAATTTGCTATATTCCTTCATTTATTAAGCTCCATATAGAATAATGTTTAAGTTGTATTTGTTTTGTTCTTGAATGAAAATTGGATTACATGACAAAATATTAGCATTTTGACTATCATAATATAATATACTATCATTATGTTTATTGTCAATCTCCTTCAGAAACTCCTTACTATTATAATATTTTCTTCTTAGCCTCTAAGATGATTATATACATTGGTTCCATAGTCAAAATACAATACATTTCTGAAACTAGAACGTCCAATTGATAATGCTTCCATCTATTATAAAAACATACATTGAACTGCTCTTTCAGGAATCCACTTCACTACTAAGATCCACATTTATATTTTCTCCGGGGTGAGCTTACTTAGGCCCCGTTTGTTTAAAAGTTAAAAATTAACCTGATTTAATTTTAACCAGACATATCATATCACACATAAAATTTAATATTAAAAATTAACTTTATTTCACATCCTACACATATTACCAAAATAATAAATAACTTATAGCACATCCCTCACATATCCCAACATAATGACTAACTTTATATCATATCCCTCACATATTTCAATATAATAATTAACTTTATTTCACATCATTTACAATTTTCAATAAAAAAATATCTCTATCCAAGTTTAATTTCAACCTTGTTATATTAAACCTTACAAACAAACAGACCTTTAGTGTTTAGGCATTGCCTAGTCTAATGTACACTTTTGCATGCATGAGAGTTTCAACCGCTGAAGCATAAAATACATTTGCTATGAGTTTCTACTATTTTATCTTGGGTGACTACTTTTCTGTTAGTTTGAAATAACCTCTTGGAGGTGTACTTTTATGCTTCGCATCTTTGACTCTAAATCACTTTAATATCTCCAATATATATATATATATAGATAATTTGTGTGCCCCTCAAATCTGTCCCTTGTGATTTACTTCCCAAGAATCTGATTTGCAACAACTTTCATCTCAAATGTCTTAACAACTATTGCATCAACTTACAGATTGCCTTCATGTTAGAAAAAGTAATAAGCATGTCATCCATATATAGCATTATAAAATTTAGCAATCCCTAATACTCCTAGAATCATAACAATAATCCATTTCACATATATTGAAATTTATCCTGCGTGTGCAAGTGTATCTATTATAAGTATCTCTATAGCAATGAAACAGCCCTTAACAACCTTGATGTCTAATTTGTCTCTTTTCTATACATCTATGCACATCTGAAAGGCAACTAAAACCTCTCGAATGAGAACTATCAAAAAAACAAATCTCGAGTAAGGTTTATCTTCTTTCTTGTCTACAAGCAACTGTAAATTTAGTGGAACTGAAAGCCCTCTATTGAGTAAATAGCTATTGTGCTAACTACATCTGGCTAGAAGGTTTTGGATGGTCTTATATGTAATCTTATGCTATTAGCACATTCATTTAAAGTTTTATTCTTCATCTATACAACTTCATTCTGTTATTTTTTGTCTAGTATTGTCCTAATCGTCTTGATGCTATTTTCCACATAAAAATTCTCAAACTCTTTGCTATTCTACTAATTGTCATCTGTTGACTTTAAACACTTGATCATTAGACAATTTTCATTCACTACCTCAATCTTCTACCTCTTAAAATTAGAAAAAAATATCATATTTATTCTTCAAAAAGTAAACAAATATTCCGAGTAGAGTTAGCAATGAAAGTCAAGTAGTAGCGAGAACCATCAAGAGAATGTACTAATGCAATCCTCCAAACATCTAAATGAACTAACTCCAACTTGAGTATCTTTTGTTCCCTTTTCATTCTAGCAGAATTGATGTGTCGTTGCTTTCCTAGAACACATTCTTTGTAATGGCCAACATCCATACATTTCAGCTTGAGCAACAGGCCTTGTGATGTCATCATCTTTATTAGCTTCTCACTAATGTCCAAGGCCACAACTTTGAGCTGTTCATTCTGAAAACATCTGCTATATCATTGTTTCTATTAGTAATTTTTTGTCCTTATGACGACAACCATAGCAACCTTAATGATCTTTTATGAGCTATCCTCAAATATAATCTTGTAGCATGTGCTATTGAATTGATTGGGAGACCCATTGAGTTTATGAATGTACTTAGCATCATGTAACTACCAAATATATCCATTTGTTGTCCTTATGTGTACATCACTTTTCCTTTTAATCTTCAATGGTTCATCTTCAACTAGGTAAATATTTCCAAAGTTTCTTATAATATAGCTTAGCAACATTCTTTGTATATGGTGGAATGAAAAGATGTACTCGAGTCTAATGTCTAAGACTCTATAGAACTGCTCTTATTTAAAACCAAAGTATCTTGCAAACCCTCTTCAATGGTTCCATTGAGAAACTTGTTACCTTCTTGATTTTGACCTTTGTTCTTCCTCAGGACTTTGTATATTTCTTTAGACATCTCTTCTTGATTTTGACCTTTGTTCTTCTATCGATCCAAAACATCACATTCTTCTTACTTCGCCAATTGTGGCTTCTTCCCTATTAGATGTTAATAAAGTTTCCTTTGATATAATAAATCTTCTACATCTCTTATATGTAATTACATCCTATTTTTTTAGGGCTGAGTTGCGTTATTTTTTTTATAAGTATCTCATATATGTCAAATCTAGAGTAAGGTTGATCTAACAAACCATTCTATCAAAAATTTAAGAGCGTGATATATTGTAATCGATTCCTACAAAATAGTAAAATTTCTCCAATTGAGGTCACAGTTCACCAAATTTGAGGTTTTCTAAGTATTGGTATTCCACTTTCTTATTCATTATCCTCTGATATTAGAACAAGGTTGTTGGTATTGATGTAGTTTTTGGTCTGTATTTCAACTACATTGTGTGTAATTTGTTCCTTGGATAAGTGATGTTGTCGACACTGTTCGATTAACAATAACTAATATCAGAGCACGAACACGATCGAATTCGAATCTCCAATGGACCATTTGATTCTGACTGTTGAGAGAATCTCTATTCTGTACATCTGATTGTCAAATGCTCCATCCGTTCTACTAATGAAGTAGAACACTGGGTTCCACCACCACACAACAAACAGCTGAGGATGATCTAAAGTCTAGTTTAATATCACAAAACCAATTCTCTTCTAAAAAGACATTGACAGTCGACATTGAATCAACTGTGTTTATAGAGAGCATAGCTTTAGAAGAACTGAATGAATAATAGAAACACACGTGACTTGTTAAGAAATCATTCCAATTAGATATCAATGCACACAAATACAAAGATTTGATTAGGGTCGGCCCAATTTAGTATTGTCATCGGGCATCGTCAGACAAAGGTTTCATTGGCTGAAATAAAGAGGGTGAGAGTCAGCTACTCCGAACCAAATGAAATCAATGCCTTCACCCTAACCCAATCGGAGCTTATATAATATCTTATAGACAAAAGCTCCAGTCCAGTCAAGTACAACAATCAGGTGGCTGATTGAGAAAATTAAATGGGTTAAATTTTGAGGTATCTCATCATAATCGATACTGATTATTTGGAACTAAAACTTGATTGTTGTTGTAATATAGTGGAACTCATTCAAACCACAAGAAGATAGCAAGAAAAGTTTTTTTGGTTAACCTTAACGTAAAAGGGATCTTTTTACATTTATATTTTCACTTCCTTCTTATGATAATAAAACCTGTAAAATCTTTCACGCTTGTTTTCTCTTTCCGTTCTTGTACAGGTCCTTGGAACTGATGCAGGAGGCACCCGGGAGATAGTGGAAGACAAGGTAACAGGCCTCCTCCATCCCCTTGGCCGTGAAGGAACACAAACCCTTGCTCAGAATATCCAGTTTCTCCTCAAAAACCCATCAGTGAGGAAGAAGATGGGAATTCTGGGAAGCCAGAAAGTGCAACAAACGTATCTGAAGCAGCAGACTTACAGCAAATTGGCAAAAGTTTTTGCCAAATGCTTGAAGGTCAAATAATAATTTGAGTTCAATAATGGTTACTGCCATGCCATCCATTTAGCTTCCTCCCCTCATCTAAAGAATGAACTGTCCTTGAAGAGAACTTTTTATCTGATTGATATGTGATTTGAAGTCCATTCATTTGTAAGTAGTTCCTTGGCCATTGTCCTTGGAGTGGGCTCTGCTGTTTCCTTCATTTTTTTAAGTACTAGAAGGTAGTGGGGCATCTCTTAGCTTAGTAGGGAGGGAGAGCACGCCTAGAGTCAGGCGGTTCTGGGTTCGAATTCACAACACCATAATTTTCATTTAAGTTAGAGAGAATTATAGCGTTTGGGATGAAGAATAGAAGGAAAAAAAAAAGGGTAGGGGGAGATAAAAAAAAAAAAAAAAAAACAATAAGGAAGTTCTAGCTGAGCCATTTCTGATTGGGATGTGAGATTTTCATTCAAATTCGAACTTTGCCAGCATCCCAAGTGAATCTGATTAAAACATTCAGGTTTGGATTATAATTTTCAATCTGTTTATTTAATGACTGAGGTTTGAGTTATACGTAATCGAGTTAGGTTATGATTGGGACTCATATACACATACTTATTGAAAATGGAATTAATTTTGAAGCTAAAGTTGAATAAACATGAATAGAACTGACTTAAGGGATTGATAAGATGATTAAATTACAGAAAATTTTGTTATCATACAGATTTGTGTTGGCTTTGAAGTAAATATGATTTGTTGTATTAAAATTTATATAATACTCGAAATGAGATGAATTAATCGTATTAAATTATATGTGGGTAAATTATATTTTTTGTGAAAGTTTATATAATATTGCAAAATTTATTTATTTAGGTTAATAATTTTAAGTAATACACATATATCAAATATGATAATTTTTATTAAAAATAAATAGAATATATAAAAAATATTTTATATTTAGCACTTAAATTATTAATATACATGAAATATTAAAAAAATTATGATTTAAAAAATTATGATAATTACATTTACATTATTAAGATCTAATTATTTTATATATTTAATATCTAATTTTTTTAATATTATATATTAATAAAAATATATAAAGTTTTTAATATTAAATATAGAATAGTTAAATTTTTGTGACAAACATGTAATTTTTCATAGAAATATCGGTCTTTCACCGTCTAGGCGGCTAGCCATAAAATGCAACTGGTTTCCCGGGTGCTCACGGCATTGACGGCTCTGGCGCAGCCGCCTTCCCGTCTCTCGGCGATCGTTGGGCTTAAACCTTTTAGAGCCGCCACTCCAAGCCCTCCTGCCGGTCTCTTCGATTGCTGCTACCTCCATCGAGCCTTCTCCACCATGGCTGGCGATGCTGAGGATTTCGTTAAGGGAAGAGTCTTCCCCAATGGCGTCGCCGTTATCACGCTTGATCGCCCCAAAACCCTCAACGCGATGAATTTAGGTTTTGTTGCATTTTTTTGGCTTGCTACCTCCTTCTTACTTCCGTTCTTCAAGCCCGTTAGATCTGATAGTGCATTATCGAGTTACTTATATTGCGGAGTGAGATTTAGGTTTTTGTTCCTTAATTAGCAGTATGCTACATGAAAATCGCTAATCATATGTCTTGGTTTTACTTTATCATGAATTTGCTCACACTTGCTAGTGTTCATGTGGGAAAAGGTAGGGTTTATACTTTTTCGATCTATATTGATCTCATTGACCTTAGTCATTAACTTCTAATCAAAAAGTTCTGTGGAACTCCCAAGCCATGGCTTACTTGAAGTCTCTTATGTTCCATCTCTGGAAGAGCATGACTTAAAATTTTTTTTTTTTACAAATTAAATCATCTCTTGAATCCTGACAATCCACATATCAGATCAGTCAAAGCAAACAGACAAAGAAGTCAACTAGCCAATTAACGTCCAAGCCAAGCCGAGCTTTAGCCCATCCTATCAAGTTTTTTGCTCGTGTGGACCCAATGAAGTCGTGTGACGGTATAGGTCCAGTCAAAGTTGTCCACAAGTTGTGGAGACCCTTATACTTGCCGCATCAGTTAGTCCTCATGGTTAATGATCTCTATTAGTTTAACATAGTTCCATCTCTTACCGCAGAAAGTTCCCAAGTCCTAGCCATAATATGCGAAAGGATTATAGCAGTCCAACAACCATATACCACTAGTGATCACCACTCAAATTATCTTTGGGGAATCTAAGGTCATTATCTAGTCTCAACTAATTTTAGCTATACGAAGACCATATGGCTCTCATCAAGACGCACACATGTTCTTATCCCAATGAATTGGCAGGGAACGTCCCCCTACTCTTTTGGTTATTATGATTCATCTTTCGTACGTCAGCCTAGAGGTTGTCAAAGGATATGCTTCCTTTCTACTTGCTAGGTTGGGCCTCGGATCCCTTTTTTCTTATGAATAGAGGACTTCATCTCCTTCAGCAGGCATGTAATCTTGCCCTCTATAAACCTTAATATAGAAGCAGAGATGAGGGAACCTTTTTCATCTTCTTCCTCTTCTTCTACTTGTATTTTGCTATAGATTCTGTACCTTCCTCCGGTGAAACTTTTCTTCAGTTAGTGGATCTCTTCTAGGCTTGGCTTGATAGTGGATATAGGAAGATCTCTCCCAATAACTTGAAATTTGTGTTTCTTTACTTCTAGTTTTGTTCTGTCTTTCCTTTTATTCTTCCTTGTTATAGGGACAAACACTGTGATTCAGGTCCATCTTGACCAAAACTTACTCCCCATCTCCTCATGACACCTTCCCTTCCTTGTTTCTCCATCTACATTTTTATTTGATTGAAGGAAATACATCAATTCACATTAATCATGCTATTTGGGCAAATTCTCCTTTGCCATGCTTTTTGTCTTCCACGCAATTATAAAAACTGAAAGGAAATGATTTTGAAAAATTTTGTTTTAACTGCAGCAATGGATCTTAAATACAAAGATTTACTTGACCAATGGGAAACCAATCAGGATGTCAGATGCATTTTGGTAGAGAGCAGCTCACCCCGTGCCTTTTCAGCAGGTACATTATTTTGCCAACCCACTTGATTTACCCATTTTCGTATTTTTTATGTTTGTGTAGAATTGCTGGATGCGATTGTGAATCAACATTAATTATAGCTGAACTTCAAGGAAAGCACGTCTTGCACCTGAAATTTTTTAATAGAAGCAGAATATATCATTTTCAATTAGCAATTTCTTAATAACGTATGTGGACATTTTATTATAATTAGTTAAGCAATACTTTTCTGTCAATAAGGTAAGCCATGTAAAATGCAGGTGGTGATGTGAAAGGGATTGCGACAAAACGTGAAATGTCAGAAATAATTAAGGTCCAGTTATTTTTCTTCTTTCTAAGGGAAGATTATCTTCAATTCCATTGTTGGTACTTGAAAGCTAGAGCCGTATGTAATTTTACAGAAACTTCACACAGGGGTTTTAATCTTGTCATTTAGCTTTATATTTCTTACCAGGTCGACTTTATATCACACATTCTGTTTTAGGTAAATGAAACCCACTTAAAAATTTAACCGTTTGCAGGTCTTCACTGCTGAATATACACTAATTTGTAAGATCCACGAATACAAAAAGCCCTATATTTGCTTTATGGATGGTGTGACAATGGGGTTTGGAATAGGGCTCTCTGGTCATGGTCGCTATCGAGTTGTCACTGAGGTATGCTTTCAATTGTAGCATCCCATACTACATTTTTGATTAATTCCATTATGTATCGTCAAATTCAAGTTCAATTTTCATTTTCTGTATATCTGACAACTTTTTTTTCTTTTGTTTGTGTAGAGGACACTTCTTGCCATGCCAGAAAATGGAATTGGTTTGTTCCCTGATGTTGGTTTTGCCTACATAGCAGCTAGGACTCCCGGAGGTGGTGCGGTTGGTATGAACTTCAGTCTTCAGATCTCTGAACTTCCTCCGATAACTGATGCTATGCTTTCTTTCATATTTCCTTCTATGAGCTTTAAAGCAAAATTTTGTGGCATAAGCATGTTGATGCGAAGCAATGCTCTGATACTAAAATTGATGTATGACAAAACGTTCTAATACTAAAATTGATGCGAGGCAATGGGGTTAGGGTTTGGAGAAAGAAGAAAGGAGGAGGGAGATTTGGAGAACAATGATAACTAGGATTTGAAGAATTCTCTTCGAAGATTTCCCTACCATTTTCTTTCGAAATATCATTCTCTTTCGGAAGTCCTAGACTCCCATTCCAGTGTCAAATGCATACAAAGTAAATTTTTTAATAAAAAATTTAATTAAATGTCCAGATACAAATTCTATATGTAGAGTGGCTAAACTTATCCTAAAATAAAAATAACTATGTGAGACTAAATAAATCCACAATTTAAAAATAAATAAATAAATAAATTTAAACTCATAATAAATTTTCTAAATAATAAAGTAAAATAAGAGATAATATGCATCAATCACTATCCATCCATGTCATTGTGAATACTGATCTGATTTGGACCGTTTTTCATATTGATATTCCCATTAATTCTCTTTGGGTGGGAAGAACTCTATTTAGCAAAAATAGTTTGTGCTTAGTCTAAATAATTTGTTAATTTATTTTATTAATTGTAAATTAAAAATATCATTTGCATTTTCTTGTCCCGTATTAATTTTTGATGAAGTTTATTTTACAGGTTCTTACTTGGCAATGACGGGAAAAAGAATCTCATCTCCTGCTGATGCATTATATATAGGTGTTGGAACACATTATGTCTCATCTAGGAACTTGGCTTCCCTTAAGGACGCTCTTCTGTCAAGGAACTTGTATGTCAATGATCTTTATTATGCATCTTTTTTGATTGATCCAAAAGGTTGTTTTTTTTCAACTATTTTGTTGTTTTATAGCTTGGATACAATCATGTTCAAAATAATCCAAGTTACTAAATATTCAATTGCTAAATCAAAGTTTATTATTTGCCTTTAGTCATTTTTATTTGATTCAAAAGAAAGACATAAACTTCATCAAAAATAAAAAGAAAGCTATGTAGTTTTTTTTTAATGATTTAAACCAAGGCGATATCACTAGGCCAAAAAGCATTTGATGCCTTATAGGTTTGTTGTCTCCAGCATTTTATTTTTTGATGTATAGAAATATATCCACTTTGTTGAATGAAAAGAGAGAAATTATCTTATTACAGATCATACACATACACACACATATCATATATAGAGGTAGGCATGTGCTTGGGGACCCCCCCAATCCGACCTAAAAAATAAGATTTTGGGTAATAATTTGAGACTTAATCATTTATTTTGACCCGACCTGACCCAACTAAATTTCGGGCTCGGTTTGGACATAAGAATATCGACCTGAATCATCTGACCCAACCCAAATATAAAAATATTTTTCACTAATATATTATTTTTTGTAATATAATCTATATCATATTTTAGTTTTTTTCGTATTTAAATTCTATATTATTAGTAATTTTAAATTTGATGTTTATTTATTTGATTAATTTAGATATATCTCTGTAAAATATTTAATTTTCAATATTCTGTTTTATTTTTATTATATCTGTATGGTCTATCTATATGTGTCAATATTTTCATAAAAATATACATAACATATACGTTATCAGATTTTACATAATAATTTACAAATATAAATTCGATTAACATAACAAGTGAAATTTTTAGGTCTTTGAAAAAATATACCTATATGCTTCTATCATATTAATGAATGAAAAATTTTATGAAATTGGACTAAGGAGGCATTTGGTTTAATGTTATCTTGATGTTATGTTATGTTATTTAGAGAAGGCAATTGTTTGATTTAATGACATCTACAAATAACTTTTATTAGATTATAAAATTATTAGTCAAAAGATGACATCTAGATGCCATGACATAACACCAAGATAACAACGAACCAAATGCCCTCTAAATATTATTAATTAATGAACATAATATATGTTATATAAATACGGATAACGTTCAGTATAAAAAAATACATGTAATATTCATGACAAAATGGTTTTAGTATAGTAATAAAAAATTTGAGCTAATATTAAAAGCTATGATAATTAATGTATTATGGGTCGATCCGAACTAAGCCAAAGTTGGGATTGATCACAATCTATTAACCTCACTTGGGCCCGACATGACCCCACTCGAATCTCGAATCGATCCTGAAGTGACCAACCTAAGCCCAACTCGACTTGATCGGTGCCCACCTTTAGTTATATATATATCACATCTCTCCGCCAGACCCGCCCTATTCCTGACAGTAGTGGAGATGGAATGAAAAGGTTATAAAAGAACAGGAAGCTTAATCAAACGAAATAAAAAATTACAGTTACACAAATAGGAAGTCACAAATGTTATCACAATAATATCTCAAATTAAGGATTACTTTTCAAAAGATCAGTAACATATGACAGAATATTATAGAAGTTCAGAATTTTATTTAACACCACTTCACAGTTTTGTTATAATTAAATACAAAATATCACTTGAATATATTAAGTTTAGTGCAACATAATAAAATAACAAAATAAGAAACACAGCTAAGCCTTATCGATCTTTTTGCCCTTGCCCTGTGCTTGACTTGGTGAAAAAGTACTTGCCAAAAAGACATCAATCCACTAACCTCAGGACTGATTAGACAAATACTCACTGAATAAAAATCACACAAGCACACCAGTCATCTCACATTATTAATATGATATTATCAGCAATTAACTAATTGTAAGCAATAAATATCACTACAAATAAATTTACGTATTAGTCCATTTCTTAATTAATCACTTTTATTTTCGGGCTCTGATTTCTCGGTATGTCGCCACTCTGCCCAGATCAAATGTAATAGCCCTCAACGACTACCCAAAATAATATGATCATTGTCAATCATATTCTTAGTGATAGATTAGAGATCAGTAATAAATGATGAGTGGCCCTCAGCGACTATCACCTAAAATCATCAGTGCTTTAATTGGGCAACTGCGTATATATAAGAAATCTTAATCTTTATCAGTTGTCACATGTAAAATCTTCTAATTTAATTTACATTTATTTTAAGTCCTCTAGACTTGGTCTTCTTAATGCCACAAGCTCCATATGTTTCCACTTTATTTAGCATAACAAACTCATAATTATGTTGAATTCCATTGATTTTGATGATTACAATTATTTTAGGTTTAGTACTAATCTTTTTTTAAGCATATTCTTGTGGGCTAATCCTCTCTCAGAAGATGGATATTCTGAAGTCCAAGCGAAGCAAAGCTCACAATTTGTTATTTTTTATTCTTCATAAGACTTAATGTAATTGTGTTAGTTTTGCTAAGATATTTTACTCATATTCCCTATATATTTTACTTTTTTTCACTTGCATTTATCAGCCTAGAATGATATCTTATTACATCTTTCAAGTGGCTAAAAGTTCTCTCAAATGTCTCTCGTTTTTCAAGTTAACAAAGCACAATCAGTCAATTTCACCAAATCAATCGGTTGGCTCTGCTGGGCCTAGACTGACCCGCCCAGTCATCCCATAATTTCATTTGATATTTTTCAAAGCTTTGTGATATACTGTATTTTTTGTTTCATGAAACGTCCACAAAATTCTATTTTTTCTCTTTTTTTGTCACTTTCTAAAAGAAGAAAAAAATGAGTTGACATCTACTAACCTTTGTTCTTTGGCTTAATTTTTTTGTACTATATGCTGAGACAAAGTGATCTTTTTTAGCATATTTTAAGAAAAAAATAATCCTAGTTGACATTCCTTTATTTATCCTTATACTAGGTAAGCCCACTTAAGTGTTTTTATATTTTGTTTTACACCCAATCTTTTATGCTTTTGCTGCCATAATTTCTGCAACATATTTCAAAAAAATCTAGAGATTTCTCACCATTTTTTAAACCCAAAAAATGACCAAAACATCCTCCTTTTGCCTTTCTCTCATTGGTCTTTGAGTAGGACATGAACATTTGGCATTCTCTCGTTGATATATTTGAATCAAGGGCACTTTGTTCTAGGATTTTTCCTATTTGTGGGACATTTGTGGCATGCAGGAAGGGCACGCGCAGCTGCAGCGGGGTTTGAAAAAGGAATCGATTCTTTACTTTTTTTTTCATTTTATATACTTTTCGTATATATATGTGTATATTTTTATATTTATTTTTATTTATATATATATATTTATTTATTTATTTAATATTAATATTTTAAATTTAATATTTGTATTTGATTTCTTTGTTTGTTTTTTCTGTTCTGGCTGGCTTGGCTATCCCACCTAGCCGAGCCAGCCATTCTCTTTATGAATTTATGAAAAAGAGAGGGCCAGGACAAACGAATAAAAAAGGAATTTCTTAAGAAAACAAAAGGAGAGAGGGGGATTCGAACCCTCGACACTTTTCACTTAGCTGAACTCTATTTCCTGCTATTCAAAATTGCAGAACAGCAATTCCATATATTTGCAAAATTTTCTAAGTGTTTTTCAAGCTCTCTTCTCAAGCTCTAAGTGTGCTTCCACTTCTTCCTTAGCAAAAATTTGCATTACCTCTTGAAGAAGTAAATATTTGGAGAAATGTTTGGTTGGCAATCAAGCAAAACTTGAAACTGCGCTCTTCCAAATTGCTGGCAAATTATTTTAGGTTCTCAGTTTCTGTTTCCTATAATTAAATACAAAAGGTCACTTGAATATATTAAGTTCAGTGCAACATAATAAAATAACTAAACAGGAAACACAGCTAAGCCTCATCGATCTTTTTGCCCTTGCCTCGTGGTCGCGCCCGTGCTTGCACGCCCCGCTCTCGCCCCTACACCGCGTCGAGCCCACATGCTGCGCACGCCGTGCGCACTTGTCGCACAAGTTGCGCCTGTCTGTCGCCGCGTGACGAGCCTGTCTGCTGCCTTTTGTGCCCTAATTTTGAAGAAAAATTATAAAGTAGTCTCTGAATTTCTTAGCCCAGATACGACTTTCAATAAAATTATTAATCTGGTTGAATCGAATATTTGGAAATTTTTTGCTCACTTGAGATTTGCTTGAATTACTTTCGCCTGTGCAACCTGTCATTATTGAGTGCAATTTAATTATTATTAGTTAAATATTGTGAGATTCCATAATCTTGTTCCTCATTTCTGATTTGTTGATAACCGAATTGCGTCGTAATCTGAATTAGTAATTTTTCAGTTACCTTCGATCTAATTTATTTAAAATTTTGAAAGAAATCGATTTTATAGGTTTAATTAATTTCTCAATCATTACAAAATTGTTCTCTGATATTTTAGCATTAATTTGTGGATATTCTGCTATATAAGATTGTTGATCTCTAAACTGCATCATCATTCATCTATCCCGCATCAATGACCCAGAACCACGTCCACCTGCCCGAACAACAGGAATAGGCATGCTGTGAGCTGAATGGTCTATGCAGATAGATAAACTGCAAGTACGCTCTGTGATTCGAAGAACTTGAGAAAAAGCATTAGCAATATCTGGAACTGAAATACCAGCCATCAATTGTGATTGGACTGACTATGGAGATGGTTGTAAGCGGGATAAAAATTTTGCTTCCGAAAAATCATTATTATGCCTCGACCACACTTTAGGATTAGTGGTAAATGGATGATATTGTAGTAATTCATCTTGTTTTCCCTTAATAGCAGTGAATAGATACCTCGTTGTTGAAGGAAAAAGTGTTTCGAATATAAAGTATAGATACGAGAGACGTTATTGCCTTTAAAGTACGTAGTTTGAAGGAAGTTCAGCATGTGTTTAATAGTATCTCAAAACATAACTGTAAGCTTAGGTGGGTATTAAGTGTCTGGATGCCATGTAAGAACGGTATAATCAGAAGCTTGCCACTTGGAGAACTTGATGGCATCAGTAGTGTCTGGAGGGAGGGAGTTTAGGTGGGAGAGTTTCTCACGAGATCCCACTAGAAATCTAAAAGCATGAGGTCAAAGAAGACAATTGGAATCATTAAATTTAGGGGCATTTACAAATATTCTACCTAAAATTTTGAATATTACATCCTTTTTCAAATACTTGTCATCCCATAGTTTAAATTCTATGAAGAGGATGACATGTAAGTAAAATTTAAAGTTTTGTATGGCTTGTAGGTAATGTCTCATAAATTTAATGGTGGCTTCGAGTGCTGAAAGCCTTTAGATCCATGCTCGGAGTGGTGGATGATGCCATTACTGACACCAGATAGGACTTTGAAAGTTATCATAAATCAAAGGTAAGAATCTGAGTTGAAACTAAGGCACTTGTTTGTTTGTTTTTTTCTTTCAAAAATCACAGGGCCTTTGTCATTAGGCAGGCGTAGAAGTGCTTGTACGCAATCAGGCGCATGCGCGGACTGAGGTTGGGCGGACATGATCATAGCGTGGGCATGCCGATGGAGCTAATGCGGATGAAGATGATCAGTGATAGCAAGGGCATATGATGCTTGGACATGAGCAGAGCAAAAACAGAGGAGCATGCGGATGAAGCCTGGGTGGACAAAGGCGAGCAAGTACAGGACCTAGGGGTGGCAATTTTATGCGAAAACCAATAATCTCTCTAGTGTTTCATGTATTTTTTTTATTCAAAATTGACTCGATATGCATAAAACATACATATTTATAATTTTTTAATGTATAATTATGTATATAAATACATTATAATAACTTATATAAAAGAGAGAAGGTAATAAAAATACATAAGGTTTAAAAATGAATTTACGATATTATATTTTGATATACTTAAATTTATACTTAGATATTTTTATAGAAAATTGTAGTTTATAATTAGGCTTGATTAAACTCAAAAATCGAAAAAAATTTAGCATGCTTAAATCGAACTCGACTCAAAATTGAAAATTTCAACTTCGAGTTGAGCCCGGCTCGCTCAAAATCCACTTGAAGCTAGCCCTGGGAGGACCTGATGCATAATGATGGGGAGAGGAGTGCGACTAGCGGAAGCTAGCATATTGAATTAGGGTTGGGTTGGGCCTCGCTTTGATATCACGTTGAATGAAAAGATTGAAAACATATCTTATTAGGGTTTCCCTCACACGTATATATGGTGAGAGGAGGTGCAACAAGTATTAGGTACAAATAGGTGGTATCAGGTACAAAAATAGTTAAGTGGGTTTAACAAAATATTAATAGACTAGCACAGTACTTCAGCAAATATTCATGCTGCTGAAGGATTAAATGGTTTGTTGTCATTTACCTGATTAAATTTCTTATGGTCTTATTATTATGTGCTTCTTAATTCAGCATCATCTAGTAAGAGTGAACAAATGGTTCATCAGTGTCTCCTTGAGTTCTTAATCTTTAAATTTTTGTCATGTAGGTCTGATGATCCTCACAAAGATGTGCAGCTCGTATTGAAGGAATACAAAGAGGAGCCCCAGACAGAGCCTCAGTTGAAAATGCTCTTGCGACATATTGCTTCAACTTTTGGCAGTGATTGGTCAGTCTGTCAAATTGTAGATGAGTTGAAGAAGCATCAATCAAGTACTGATGCAGCAGGTATACTCTGTTGGCAAGCTTACGAACATCAGTCATAGAAACGTCCCTTGATGATACCAATCACGAATATTCCCATGTTGTATTATTGAGAAAGAACTTGGGTGGTCATGTTTATTTTGAAATTAGGATTATTTTCCAACTTTAATTGTGTTGTTTACTAAATATGCTAAATTTGAGAATTTCCTTCACAACAGGTTCAAATTTATGTTGGAAATTGTGCAACAAACCATAAAGAAAACTTACAGAAAAGGAACTTTTTAGTTGTAACTAAATTATCCACTGTCAGAGTTAATATTGACATTCATTTTTGATGAATGCACTTTCCATCATGTAATTCATCTTTAGTATCTTCGGTTGCAGTGGCAGATTGGGCTAGTGATGCCCTTCTTGGTCTTGGAAGAGGTGCTCCATTTTCTCTTTGCATTACTCAGAGGCACTACTCTCGAGTTGCATCTGCACATGGAAATGACCGAGACCTTTTGTCCACGGTAAGTCAGTAAAGTATGTTGATAATGTTGTATTTTGTGTTGTTTACTCATGTTGATATTAAATTTTCAGTTAAACGGTGTGATGAAAACTGAATATCGATTGGCTTTGAGATCTTCTATAAGGAATGATTTTGCTGAAGGTGTTCGTGCTGTCCTGGTGGATAAAGATCAGGTATGTGTTCTCTTCATCGGCTAACAATGATAATGAAAGGTTCATTATTTCTGTGGAGTTAATTTATGCTCATTTTTTAGTTAATGCAATAGTTATCCTGTTTCTGTTCAAGATTTGGATTTATTTTTTTTATTTTGTCTTTTTCTTGTTTTATTTTATTTTATTTTATTTTTCTATAGAGGGTTAATGCCATATTTGTTCAAGATTGTTATATTTCCATTTTGAAAACTTCCTCATGCGTTATGTTTCCAGAATAATTCCTTGCCATCATTACATGCTCACATTCATTGCCATCATTAACAGCCATACTTGGGGCTGACTTCGCAAATGTGTTGAACAATAATTTGTACATATATTTGATGTAGAACGCATTGCTAAAGTCCATTTACGGAAACTTGACCAAAAAAAGAAAAATTGCATATTGAGCGCAAGTAACTCAGAACGAACATTACTCTTATTCTAGAAGGAGTTATCAGATGTAGTTCATGTTCTTGGAAAGCATTCGTTCGGCATTAAAGAAGGTTCATAACAACATAACCTATTCCGAACCAAGTGTAGATTCAACCAATAGGTGTACGATGCTATCATCGATAGTGGCACTAATGAGAACATTTTTTCTCAAGAGATCGTGAATCACCTGCGAATCTCCATTCACAAGCATCCCTCCCCCTGAACTAACTCTGTTTGATCAAATTCATTGCCAAGGTGAAAGCAACAAAACAAGGTCATCTCACATTTTCAATTAGTAGATACAAAGATAAAGTTATTTTTGATGTCCTCAAATTTAGGCAACCCGACAAGTCAGCCATAGTCTGTTGGTTTTGGATGGGCTTGTTTCTTAAATTTGGCCCATTATTTGGGCTCTGCATGGCCTGACTTTGAGTTGACTTAGTTAAAGTCTAAATTTGACCAAGCCTGGTCCACATGCGTGAAGCTTATCCCCAATCAGTCAAAGCCTGAATTTGACCAAGCCCAGTCCGCCTATGTGAAGTCCAAGCCTGATTTTTTACTGACAATCCAATATATCTCACCCAGCTGTAGTGCTGTTCGATCAATGTTTATGTGTTTAGGATGATCCTTAATATTGAATTTCTTGTTAGGTGTTTTTGAAGCCATTATACATTGACTTTAAGATCTCTGCATACTGGGCTTCTAGGTTTTATGCTTTGCTGGGGATGATGATGATGGTGAACAACAATGTAATTGAGAGAAATTTTGGTTTCAATTTACTTGTATATTTTTCTTGTTTTCTTTCGTGGAGATGAAATTGGGGGAATTCCTATCATATAACTTCATTATTTTTTGCAAATATACAGATACAAATGGGAGCACTATGCTTTCTCACAATTTTATTTTCTGATAGTAGCGTTCTCACAATTTCATTTCTCAAATTTAGTGTATATCGTTTTCTTGTTTTGTAGCTGACACAGGAAAAGTCATAAAACTAAAGAATAAACTTAGTAATTATAAAAAATAATTATTATATTGGAAACACTTATTTTTCAGCACCTACATGCTCATCCCTATGGAAAAGAAAGTAGGTTGAATTTCAAATTTCAAAAAAGTCGGGACAATTATCTACGTGCCACAAAAAGCTTTGAATATTACCTACTTACCATCTTCTTCATAAAATTTGAAATAGAGGTAACATATATTTGCACAATTGTGTAATATTTAAGGATTCGAGTGTCATGTATGTAAATTCCCCTAGAAATTATACTCTTATCAAATTTATATCAATGAAATCTAGTAATTTGGGGCTAGAATATAAATTAAAATGATTGATACTGAGTATCTAATAATGTGCATATGACTGGAAGAATAAAGAAACCAAAAGGTCAACTCAAAGATCTAAGATTAGTATATGGAGAATAGGGGAAAAACATAGGGTTGCAATAACTTCTTGTAATAGATCGTGACTAGTTGCAACAGAGTGGGCGTCGTACGGGCTAACGATGTGGGGTCAAATTCTGAGATTAGGCTGCGCAAGCTCTGTTTGATATGAAGACCATGGCTATTTGATATGGATGTTATGCAGAAGGGATTGGAGGATGTATAATAAATAAGAATGATAAAGTATCCATTACAAACCTTTTCTATGAGAAGAGACAAATTTCTATCCCTGTCAGGCAGAGAAACACTTCTTTGTTTTTGTTTTTATTTTAACATGTAATTGAGGTGGACATGACGGCAGTAGATGGCAGTAGCTCTCATCATCAAAGGCCTAGAAGCACTACTATCTATTGTGCCTTTGAGATAGCAATCCCTCCTAAAGAAGTTCCCCATTTAACGATTTTTTTTTTTGAATTTAATCTTGATGATATTCCACTCTATTCAGATAACTCGAGGTGAGTTCTTTTCAAGTAGGGAAGACTGATGTCATTGCTGAAGATTATTTGGGGAATCTTGACAAAAATATGAAATAACAAATCATAGGAAAGTGAAAGCAGTCACTACTTTTAATTTACGAGAAGTTATGGAACACACAAAAGCCCTCCGCTGCCCTACAATGGGGGTTAGATTTCTCAACACAACAAATGACTGGCTAGAGCAATTTCATTTCGCTTTTAGAAGCATTTAGAATTTCTAGAAATGCTCTATATTTTATTTTAATATTTTTTAAATTTTGATTTGTCTTAAAGATTGACACATTAGATAATATGGCCTGGGAGAATATTTTTCATTTTCTATTTTTTATCTTATGTTATTTCCATTTAACCATACAAGCGCCCTATAAAAGGCTTGTACCCCCTTTAATTTCAACCGCAATTAATAAATTGTTCTCTTCATCTCCAAAACTTGTTCTTCAACATCGAGTCTTCGATCTGTCCTACGCGGTTAATCATGTTTTTCTAATGTTTCCGCCACATCAATTTCGGCATAGTTCTTCTTCACATTTCCTTTATAAGAGTTTCCGCCTTTTCAGTTCATTTTCACTGAAACATGCAATTTCCTTCTCAAGAAATCATTTGACCCCTTTTGTTAATGCGTGGCAGCAACCTAAGTGGAACCCTCCCAGCGTGGAAGATGTTGATATGAATGAGGTAGAGTCTTTGTTTGATCCTCTGCCCCCAGGAGATGAACTGAAGGTGCGTATTAATGAGGAAAATAACTAAGATTTGACCCATATAGAGCCTATTAATGCAGAAGGTGAACAGAACAACCCTATATTTACATTTAAAAAGCAATTTTTAGCTGCAGTTTATCTGCTAATAGTGATTATTTATCTTTGTAAAATACATATTTCTTTTTGGAAGGGTGGAATTTTTTTATGGTTAATGAAATTTCTTCTGCATGGTGATTGAATCAAGAAGATACTTGCCATAATTCTGAAAATATTTATGAATGTCTGTGTACTTCGTAGTAATTGTCAAACTTTCTCATTCAAGCTTGGAGCCATACTTATGATTTTTTCTTCTGCATGTTAGATATGTCTTTTTGTTCGTTCGGTTCTTACAATTTTATTATTTGTTTAACTTTTAATTTTTTGTGTTTGTTTGTAAGGTTAAATTTAAGAAAGTTAAATTAAATTTGGATAGAGATATTTTTTTATTGAAAGTTGTGAATGATGTGAAATAAAGTTAATTATTATGTTGGTATATGTGAGGGATGTGATATAAAGTTAGTTATTATGTTGGAATATGTGAGGGATGTGATATAAATTAGTTATTATTTTAGTAATATGTGTAGGATGCGAAATAAATTTAATTTTTAATATTAAATTTTATGTGTGATGTGATATGTCTGATTAAAATTAAATCAGGTTAATTTTAAACTCTTAGATAAATGAGTAGTGTTAGATATTTACATATGTTATTCTTTAATTTAAATGCATAATTGTAGGTAGAGTCCTCTATGTTAATCCTATCAACCTGTTATTTCTTTAATCTAATGAAAGAGGGTTGGTTCGTAATTATGTAGTCATAAAAGGGATCATATGTAAATTTTATTTGGTTAAAAATTAATCTAAGGCATTAATAATTATTTATTTAAAATAGGAGTTAATATATGTAAATATTTAAAAAAAATATATTTTATTTACAAAACTAGTAAAGATTAAATTCTTTATATGTTTTTAAAATTTTTTGTATGTTTTAGACTTTCATATCTCTAAAATCACTGCGTTTGGTATATGAATTTGTGAAAATTTTCAATTAAGTTCTTTTATTATGATACTCATTGTAATAAATGATTTCATATCTTATTCATGTGATCTTTGAAGTGTAAAATGAACTATTAACTTTAAAAAAAAATGAAACATTAATTTGGGAAGCTATTATTACTGAAATTTTAATCAACTTTGTTGGTGATTTTTATTTTTGGTGAAAATTTTATAAGCTTTTTGTTAGAATTTTTGTTACATTAAGGCCCTGTTTGGCGCGAGGACCAAATCAGGATCAAAGTAATATTAATTTAAAAAACAATAATAATAATAAATAAAATTTTTTAATCATTCTACACAAATTCTAATATAAAAAATACTATTTTACTTCACATATTCAATAATTTTTAATAAAAATATATACTTTATTTTTCATTCTAGACCAAAATATTCAAATCGAGTATTTTAGTTTAGGATGTAAAATAAAATTAATTTTTTTATTAAAAATTATTGAGTATGTGAAGTAAAAATAATATTTTTTATATTAAAATTTATGTAGAATGATTAAAATTTTTATTTATTATTATTATTGTTGTTTTTTAAATTAATATTATTTTGGTCCTGACACGAATGTCAGTGTAGGTATATTATCTTTTGGAAGATTTTAGAGAGAACTAATCTACTTGAAATAAGAATTATGGAATTTAGATTGAATAATTGATGAATTTTTGGCCTACGATTAAAAAAATTTAAATTGTGAAATAATTTCTATGTTTTTTAGAAGATAACACGTGATTCATTGGTTGATGACATCTGGTACAATGTTTCGCAATGACAGCACTAAATTAAGAAACTTAAACGTTACATTAAGCTGATATTTGAAAATTTATATCCATTAATTTTTTCCATTGTTCTTTTATATATATATTTCATTATAGAAAATGTTATACATCTCAAATAACTGATAAATTATAATTTAAATTTTTTAATTTATTAAATTATTCAATAGATTAAAACTTAATCTGCTAATGATCAAATGAATTAAAGGATTAAATCATAATTAATTAGTTATTAGAATTAATGTAATAGGACTCAATATGAATATCATTTTTGTTGACCACAATTAAAATTTTCAAAATGTAACTGTTTGGCGCAAGGACCAAAACAGGACTAAAATAGGACCAAATTGGTACTAATTTTAAAAAAATAATAATAATAAATAATTTTTTTATATCATTCTACACAAATTTTAATATAAAAAATATTATTTTATTTTACATATTCAATAATTTAAAATAAAAATATCAATTTTATTTCACATTCTAGACTAAAATATTTGAATCAAATATTTTGATCTAAAATGTGAAATAAAGTTTATATTTTTTTAAAATTATTGAGTATGTGAAGTAAAATATTATTTTTTTTATTAAAATTTGTACAGAATAATTAAAAAAATATTTTTTTTAAATTAGTACTATTTTAGTCCTGATTTTGATTCTCGCGTCAAACAGGGCCAATCGGGATTCAATTTATTTCTGTAATAACATTGCATTGAATCACCTACACTAATTTGACTCTATCTAATCGTATCTGAGAGTAGCTCTATGCTATCCATATTGTTTTTTTTTTTTTTTTTTGATGGAAACTTCTATTCATATTGTTGCTGCATTATAATTCAAATAAATTAATAATTGGATAGAAAAAAAAATCTTAAATTATTTGGTACATTACAGAATAAATATCAGAAGGGTAAAATATGCAATATAAATTTTCAAAGCTTTTGCTGTTGATTTGAAAGTTTGTCTTTAGTATGGGTTGGCTTTGGTCAACGTCTACTCAAATTTGAATTTTTTTAGATTTTTTATTCATGAGTTATGTTGAAGTTTGAGTGTTTTTTTATTTCAAATTAATTTTTAAGTTAAATTAAAGTTAATTGTAAGATATTTTTATTAAAATATTCGTCAGATAATACTACGAATATCAAAATACAATAGTAAATATATATTGTATTTATATTAAATATATTTAGATAAACACTGACATAGAACATATATATATATATATATAATATCTTAAATATTATTTAGAAAACTTTTAATGCATATGTTAATGCACATACCAAGCCAATTGTAAATTAAATCAATTTTATTTCAAGTCAGAAATTTGAGTCGATTCTAAATTAAGTAAAATACGAATGAGTATTGATTTAGTGTCAATATTCGAGTATAACTAATATTATTTAGAAAACTTTTAATGATATATTAATGCACATACCAAGCCAGTTGTAAATTAAATCAATTTTATTTCAAGTCAGAAAATTGAGTCGATTCTAAATTAAGTAACATACGAATGAGTATTGATTTAGTGTCAATATTCGAGTACAACTATCACCCATAACGAGTATTTTTAAATTTAATTAATGATAAAAATTTGATGTTATAGTAATTAGTAAAGATTGATTTGAATATTAGGATCACAGTAGCAAAACTTATTTGTAAATTGAGGGTCTGAGGATAAATTATATTACGTATAATATGCATATTATTATAATAGTATGGTATATTTATTTTTAATAATGCACATATATTATATACTTTTTTAAATACATTTTTTATTATATTTGTTTCATTATTTTTCTCTTGCACGTATTCAATTCTTTTGACACTTTTATTTTAAATATATGCAATAATATATGATTAAGCATAGGGTTGTAAATAATAATCTTTTACTAAAAACTCACTCAATAATATGAAATTAATTTTGTTTAAAACAAAATTGAATGAGTTTATAATATACTTGATCATATATGTATACATAGATTTTTTATGTATATTTTGAGAAATTATATGTATATTATTCATTCATATGTTACAAGTGACATATAATATATAGATTTAACATACTAAAATATGCAAAATATATAATTTATTTTAGGGATAATTACACCGAAGTCCTTGAGTTTACAGCTAATTAATGCACAAGTTCACGTTTTTTAAATTATAACATTGGGATCCCTAATTTTTAAGAAATTATCAAATGAGTTCTTTTTATTATTATTATTAAAAATAGGGCAAATTACACCCAGATTTCTGAGTTTAACGCTTAATATCGCGCAGGTCCACTTTTTTAATTTATAATATCAGGTCCCTGAGTTTTAATAAATTATCAAATGGGTTCTTTTTTATTTTTTTTATTATTAAAATTTTTTAAAATTACCGTTTTACCTCCCTGCCATTCTCTCTCTCTCTCCTCCCGAGCCGGTGGCCGCGTGGGCTGCACGAGTGCGCTGGATCGAAAGGAGAGAGAGAACAATAGGGGGTAAAACGGTAAATTTAAAAAATTTTAATAATAAAAAATAAAAAGGACCCATTTGATATGTTTATTAAAACTCAGAGACCCCGATATTATAAATTTAAAAATGTGGACCTGCACGATATTAAGTGTTAAACTCAGAGACCTAGGTGTAATTTGCCCTTAAAAATATTTTAAAATTACCATTATACTCCTTCCCTCTCTCTCTCTCTCCTCTCGACGATTGCGCACGCATGCGCCGCGCGGCTGCTCGACCGGTCGACGGCCACGCGCGACGCCGCATGGCAACGTGACCGTAGGCGGCCGAGCGCGTGCGCTGGATCGGAAGAAGAGAGGGAGGGGAAGGGTATAATGGTAATTTTAAAATATTTTTAATAATAATAAAAAAAAGACCCATTTGATATTTCTTAAAAATTAGGGACCTCGATGTTTGTAATTTCAATAATGTGGACCTGTGTGTTAATTAATTTTAAAACTCAATGACCTAAATGTAATTATCTCTTTATTTTATTATATTTAAATTCAAATGCTAAAGTTGAAATTGACCTGCTAAACTTGATGCCAAGACCAAGGCAAGTGGCCTCCAACTTAATGAACACGGTTAAGCAATTGACCCCATTATCAGAAGTCAACTAGGGCCATAGTTGAGTTGAGTTGAGTTGAGTTGAGTTGAGTTCGAACATATTGATTTTAACTTGAACTTAATTTTTTTTAAGTTTAAATTAAATTTTCATCGAGTCAACTAAAATCTCTTTAATTTTGTGCCGATTATATTCAGCCTTACCTCAAGTCTTATTTTATGATTTAATTGTTCATATAAATAAATATAATATTTTAATTGAATTAGTACGTATAATATGCATTTTTATACTTCAAAAATCTCAATATATAACCTACATAATATATATATATATACATAAAATATTTTAAAAAAATAAATGTGTGTGACCATATAAATATCAAGTGGATTGTAAATTAAATTAAATTTACACTAAGTGGATGCCTGAACGTCGGCGCGACGGGCAGCTGAAAATATGGAAGAATAAAAAAAAATTCGTAATTTTAGTAACGTTTAACGAATACCGTCACAGAAGAACCACAATGATTTATATAGTAAGTTTTGGGAACCTACCTAGCATGTTTTCAGAATTATGGACCTATGTGACAAGTCAAATAAATCTTAAGAGCCTAAATGAAATTACTCCTATTTATAATATTTTATTTTTGATAATAAAATATATAATCTTTTATAATTAAGATATTCTAACGTGTAAATCTCCAATCAATTAAATAAGGGGAGCCAGTTTCAAGTTTCGAACTTAAACAAAAAAAAAACACAGTTGGATGTTCGAGGGTCACCCATTGTTGCATGAGTGTTTTTTTTTGTTCGGCATTGAATCCCATGAGCAATTTTTCGGTTCAAACACCAGAGCAATCGGTTTCTAATTGCCAACCTGTGTTTATTTTGGGTTCGTTTGATTCGAGGTTAAATTTTAAACAATCGAAAAAAAAAATATATTACAAATTTAATAAAAAAAAATTAATTTAATATTATAAACTGTATAAAAAATAAAGTAAAATTAATTTAAATATTTATATTCATATTAAATATAAAATTAAATTAAATTTTATAATTAAAATTTATGTTAGGTCTAAAAAAATGCACGAATTAAACAAGTCATTTGGGTGGCCGGTGCATACGTGGTGATGAATCGGAGCCTCGAACCTGCCGGCTAAGCCGCATCAGCATAAAAAATGTTGGAATCCCGAAAATGCCCTCCGAATATGCGAACCTTTTTGTCGCACATTCTTTCTGCAATATTCTAGATTCGACGAACATTTTTCATATTATTCCAAATTGATCCTTGATATTTGTTTTTAAATTGACCCCTGAACATAAAATTGCAATAAAGGGATAATTATATTTTAAAGTTAATTAAACTGCATAAATGGGAAATTTCTTTTTTTTAAAAAAAAAAACAAGAATAGAAATTAGGAAACAACTGTAACCTTAATATTTAAATTCATGAAAATTGAAATTAAAAATTTAGCTAATCAATCTAATCGATGAATAAGACATCCAGGAACATGAAAGAATGAAGAGCACACGAATCATTTTATGGCAAAAGAATTATGAAAAGATAATAAAAAAAGGGAAAACTCATAAATAAAAAATAACTAATTATAGATGATTATATCGCTAAATTAGAACGTTCTTATAGAATAAGTTGATCGCTGCAATTAGGGAGTCCAAATAATATAGGGTGAATTATCGCAGCAACTTAGAGTTCACCTATCGCAAGAAATAATAAGAAAAACATTTATCATGTGGATTCATGCATGGACAGAAAAAAATTCAGGCAAATGTGGCTGCTATTATCAAATTTACGCAAATATTATTAAAGTAATAAAATCCAAAAAATCCTAAATATCTCCTCAAAAAAAGAAAAATTTAGTTACTATATGGCCCCTCTTGACTCTGCCTCTACTATTCCAAGAAATGATGGGATGTCGTGTAGATCAGCCAATTTTAGTACCTCTGATTCTATCATCCATGTATAGCACATCAGAATCTTTTAACTCGTGGCAAAACTTTACTACTAGGTTAGATTCACATCTCCTTTGAATCCAAAGCATAATTGTCTAATTTTCTCAATATCTTATATTCTTTGTGACACTGGAGAGAGAAGAAAGTGATCATTGAATGATATTCTAAGAGAAAAAAATTACTAAAGAAAAATACAACTCTTTAAAATCTTCTAAACTGAATGATGAGTGGAGGAAAGATCATATAAATAAATTGTACTATATTAAAAAGAAAAAAAATCTTAACTTGTATAATTAAATACCGTGATCCCAATAAAGACAAATTTGAGGACAAAACAATAAAGTTAATAATGAGAAACTCTTTAATTAAGCGTAGTTAAATTATGAATGAGTATGAATGACAACGGGACAAATTTAAGTCGGGTTAAACAAAACATATACGTGACTCTCTTTCTTTTAACCACTCATGCCCACCTCATACTCCAACCCACCCTACCTTACCTTGCCCTACTTTATTTCTACCGCACATACCCACCTCATTCTGCTCGCCTAATCTTAAATCTATTACTAATGACTTATTTTTGAAGAAAAATAAAAAGATAACATCTATTTAATTTTTAAAATTTAAAGTTATGTAAATTTATTTAATCACTAGCTAGTCACAAATCAAAACAAGTATAAAATTGTTATACTCGAAGTCACAGGTGCAATTTTACGAGACTCATACCTGTCTCAATTTGGTGATAGTCAAAGTCGGATTAAATGAGTTTGGGTAAAATTGTCATCATTTATGGATAGATAATCTTTTTGAAAAGTACTTAAGTTATTTAATTTTCTAAAGTTAAAATAGGCAGTACCTTCATATTTGAGATACAAAATATATAATATAATGTTAAAGTTAACTTCATACACTACGATATGGTTCGACGATAAACTAAGTAGAAGCTATGTATGGGCCTGCAGCTATATATCATGACTAAAGAGAACGGAAAATGACCACTCAAAAAACTGTTCAATATAAAAAAAAAGATTTTTTTTAAAATTATATAAATAAATAATATAATATTAATTAATAGAAGTAGAGCTAGAAAAATATTGGGACCAGTGAGTAATTCACATAAATTTATGAAATTACACGAAATTTTTGCTGTAGATTTTTTTAATTCACAAAAATATTTGAAATCAAACAAAATCGTTGCCGTAGATTTCATCCCGTGGGAACGCGCTAGTTTTAAAAAACATTAATTTACGTGATATTATTATTTTTTTATACAAGTTTTATCATCTCTTCACTTTCATATAATTCCAGTTAAAAAAATACCTAAAACTGGAAGAGATAAGCATGAAGTAGTACATCTCTCTCGCATAATTTAATCCATCTTTGATCCCGACTTCTTCGTCCTTATCCCCCGCTGCAACGCTGACGTCGGTGCCAGGCAGGCGGCAGCGGCAACGGGAATCCGCAGCTTGGCATCGTGGAATATTCAAGACCCAGCCCACTCCCGAGATTCGGTTGCGTACGCGACGCCTCGACCTCGATTTTATTCCCACCTTCTCCCCCCCCTCCCTTCTCCTCCTCCTCCGCTTCCTCTTTGTCTCTCTGTAACCACTTTCCCTTTTCTCTCAATTCCTTAAGCGCGCGTCAATGGCCCTGGCGGAGGGGAACCGGAGGCGGCACGGCCGGGACTACGTGGAGGCGCTGGAAGAGGAGCGCCGGAAGATCCAGATGTTCTCCCGGGAGCTGCCCCTCTGTCTCCAGCTCGTTACGGAAGGTGAGAACGGAATCTTCGTCTGTGGAGGGGTTTGGGTTTTGGGTTTTGCTCATTTTTCCTTTAAATTGGTTGTGCAGCGATCGAGAGTTGCCGCCGGCGGATGGCTGGCGAGGTGCCGGTTCTTGAGGAGTTTATTCCCTTGAGGCCCAGCTTTTCATCTTCCGAAAATGGCGATAGAAAAGGTGTATCCAATAGCAAGCCGGACTGGCTCAGATCTGTGCAGCTCTGGGGCCCTGCGGCGGTGGAGGAGCCCCCCACGGAAGGAGGGGTAAGCTGGGGGCAATCTGATTCTTTTAGTGAAAAACGTTCTGCCCGGACAGAGAGAATGAAATCCGGGTGTTCATTTTTTTGGTTAGGGCACACTGAGGAAGCCGGTGGCGGTGAATGCAAGGAAGGTTGGTGGAGCATTTCAGCCGTTCGAGAGGGAAAAGATTACGCCGTTTGCTCCGGGATTATCTCCGGCGGCTGCGATCAGCTCCACCACTACCGCTCCCGGGAGCATTGGAGATAAAATGAATGGCTGCGGAGAGGAGAAGGAGAAAGAGGACGGTCGGTCTCAGCCTCCCCCGCCGCCTCACCGCAAGCACAGACGGTGCTGGTCCCCAGGTCTTCACCGCAAGTTCTTGCATGCGCTTGAGCAGCTTGGTGGTTCTCAAGGTAAAATCTTCGTGACGAGGACTATTACTGTTTTTCCTCAGTTGTTTACTTCAACCATAAATGGGAAGAACTCCTCTATCCACTAATTTATTTGTTGTTGATTTCTTTCATGGCTGATTGCAAGATTTGTTATTGATTTCTTTCATGGCTGATTGCAGCCGCGACGCCTAAGCAGATCCGGGAGCTGATGAAGGTTGATGGTCTTACTAACGACGAGGTTAAGTCCCATCTGCAGGTAAAAGATGAATAGATTTGGTTGATTTATTTTGTTGGAACACATGCCTTGAATCCTAGCTTTGGTCGTATATTGCTAGTTGCCCGATCTGAGCTCTAGACCAGATTCTGTTTAGTCTTTGTTTTCCTCGTTAAATCTATGTTTATGTGTGTATGTATGTTCTGATCTCTATTTTCCTCAAATTTTCTACACATTTATCTCAATGTTGATTCTGTTCATTCAATCATACTGTGTTGAAAAGCTGTTGGTGCCTTATGCTAATCTTTGATAATGATAGGTTACATCGGATACCCAAGGATCCTATTTAATCTTATTTTCACGTGCAGTCTATGCCAAGGAATCCTATTTTATCATTTTCAAAATCTATCCTTGATTTTTTTTTGGAAATTTGTTTACCTCTTAAGCGTCAGTGGTTCTTCTGATTTTACTCATTCTCCCATGAATTCAATCTTCAAAGAACCACTGACTTGTGCCGTCCTCCAGCCGGGGCTAGGTTTATGTCTACAATTCTAGAATCCTTGTGGAAATTTCCAAGTTCAGTGATGTTTCTATTGAATTTGTTTGAAAGTCTTAAGTCTCTCCATAGATTATAGACTATTCTATGGAGGTTTTTGGTTATGTTGCTTACAAGTTGTTCATTGGTGGAAAATATGGAAGGTGTTACTGTCATGTTCCTTGACCATTTGGGCCACTTACATTGGCGTAGAGACTGGGTGATAATGGATGCATTCAAATCACCTTCTACTCTGCTTACCAATTCCACATTTGGTCCTCTGTAGATTGTCACGCCCATCCTCTCCCACCAAGCTCCTTGCATTAGACACAAAAAGTTCCATTAAAGATGTTATCCTCTAATTGTCGGTCCTCTCTTAAGCAGAAATTCCGGCTTCATACAAGGCGGCCTGTGACCACAGTTCAGAGCAGCAGTAGCAGCAGCAGCCCTCAAACTCCGCCACAGTTTGTGGTGGTCGGAGGCATCTGGGTACCTCCACCGGATTATGTGGCGGCCGTCACAGCAGCTGCCGCTGTCACCGCCTCTGCAGCTCCAGCGCTGCCACCCAAAGGCAGCAGTCCTGCCGCCGACAACCAACACTCCCCCGTTCCATTGCAGGCATTTCAATTAGGGTTGGTGAAAGAACCTTTCAATTCGCCAAAAAGCACCATCAAGGATCATGACAATGATGATGAGGATAGTCTTGCAGATGATGCAGCAACCAAATCCAATTCTTCCACCACTTCTTCCTCCTCACAGACCACAACTGCTTCACCTCCATTGTGATTTTCTTAAAGGAGAGTTTTTTTTCCCCCCCTCTTTGTTGTGATGAGAGCTTCCTTGTTTTATTGTCAGCTGTAAAAAGGAGAGAGACATGCTTGTTATATTCTTACTGTTCTTCTTCAAACTAAAGCTATGCAGCAGATTTTACAGACTTTTGATCTAATTTTTGATATTTTCTTTAACAGTAAGAAGTTATAAGCTTAGAATCCAAATGTACTTGTAATTCAGAAGAAATCTTTTCATTAGTCAACTGTAGATATATAGCAGAACCATTCTAGATGTCTCTCTCATTTTTTATTGGATGCTCTCTGATATGATTATTTGTTTAGCTCTTATAATAATAAATAAAAGGATAAGAGTGACTTTCAAGATAGGCACAAGGTGCTTATCCTCTTGATGTTGATATAATACTTAAAATTGGGACATTACACAGAGAAGTGGTCCTTATTTAATAATGCAGCTTCATTAGTGGGGCAAGTTATCAACCACAGTAGCCTTTCCCTTACACTTTTGTGGTATATTTCTTCTTCATTGTACTTCTCTAGTCCAAGCTTTATAATTGCCTATGGCGATCTCGACTCACTGGTTTCTCTTTTGCTCCGCTTGGCCTTCGAACGGAGGAGAACTTCTCTAAATTGTGTAAATTTACTTGTTTTTTTCGTCGTAGTTGTTTTGTTTCTTCTTTCTTTTCTTTCTAGTAAGAGCATATGAACCAACTACGATCTTTTATATGTGAGGCATGCATCAAATATATGCATATTTATGGATACATTTAATGGTATATTTTGATATATGTATTATATTGTATAAAAGTGGGTATTCAATGTAGACGAATTAGTTGTTTTATAAGCTTTTTGATGATGATTTGACTCTGCATACTTGGAGCTAACGGAAGAGTTATTGGATAGAGTGTAATGGAAATAAATTATTCGTGTAGCTGATACCACTTAGTAGAATAATTTCTTTTTATTAATATAAAGCGGAATGAAATCTTGGTGGCGGTTGTTGTTGTTGTTAAGGTTTTGAAGCTTGTTTTCGGTTTCGGTCGTAAGATGAAAGTGTTGGTTTCGATAGTTTTGACGGTTTCGATTAGAGGTGTGCAAATAGTGGTTTAAATTTAGCTGGTTGGTTTGGTTTAGAATCCGGTGGTTTGACATTCTGGGTATTTCGATTAATCGGTTTTGATTCGGTTTTACATGTTTAGAAATCAAATCAACCGAATTAATCTATTATTAAATAACCCTATATTTAATCGGTTTTGGTTCGATTTTATACGCTTCGGTGGATTTTTCATTTAGCTAAATTATTTCTTGTGCTAAATTATTCTTGTATTAAGATTATTATTCAGATATTTATATATCAATATTTAATATCATTATAAGAAGGTTTAGAAAATTTTTGGGTTAAAAATTTAAATAAAAGATATAATTTTAACCGAACCAAATAAAGCCAAATTGATATTTATTTGATTGGCTTGTTTTGATCTGGTTTATAATCTAATTTGGTTGGTTTAGTTTTTGTAAATTTAAAACTGAACTCGATCTTTATTTTTGGTTTGGTTTTAACTAAACGCACAGGCTAGTTTCGATATTTTTGATATCAATAGTTTCAATTTTTTTAAAAATTATTTCAATTTTTTTAAAAATTATTTCAATTTTATAAATTTAAAATTAAATTTATTAACAATATTTATTGAATATTATTTTTTAGAGAGATGAATTTCGGTAGTCTCAGCCGAGACTACTGAAACTATCGAGTTCTAGCCAAAACCGAAACTTAGTAGTTTTTTCGGATCAGTTTCATTGAAATCAATCCAAAAATTAATCCGAAAAAGCTTCTGAGTTTCGGTAGTTTCACCGAGTTTTAAAACATTGCTTGTTGCTATTATACATTTATATATTTATATATTAGTTCATATACACATGCATAGTGGCAACTGGCAAGTTAGCTCTTTGTTTGTCTAGGCTAATTTTCATATGAATTAAAATTAATTTTATGAATTACATCTTATATAAATTTTAATATTAAATTAATAATATTTTTAATTTTACATAAATATATTAAAATTAACTTTATTTTATATTTCAAATAAATTTTAAAATAAAAAATTATTTTTTTGGCATTTTATGCACTTTCAAAAATATAAGTTTATGTTATATTTTTTTTATATATTTAAAAACAAAAATATGACATTAAATTTTGTCTTTTACTCAACCTTCTCTTTAGAATACTAACCTCCACTAATTTATGGTTTTTAACTTTTAATTTTGAATTCATATTATTATTATTATATACTTGCAGCAATAAAATAGCTTGAAATTGATTCATTTGGAACTCAGTAAATTTTTAAAATAGCTTGAAATTGATTCGAATTTTAAAATTAAATTATGGGTTACAATCTTTGGCTCAAACTTCATTTTATGCTAATTTTAAGTTAAACTGCTCGAAATATTATTCGAATTTTCTCAAAATATAATTTGAGCTTACTCAAAATTATATATATAATGTAAATAATTTTGTGCTTTAGTGGTAAGAGTTAGCAAATTAAATATTATTCTTGGGCCAATCATAATTTGAGCTGCAAATTCCAATTTAAAAATAAATTGAAAAAAAAACTTCACCTCATAATTATATGTAAAACTCAAACTTGCTTGAGAATTGTTTGATCTTGTATTTATTGAATTTCGATAACATCCTAAAGTGAGGAAAATTCTCACTTCAAATGAACTTGATTTAATTTAAGACCAAATAAATATGAAAAATATGTCGTAAATGCGTAAATATGCAAATAAATTAAACTCTTCATTTTATATATATCTCTCTCTCTCCCTCTCCCTCTCTGATTGCTTCCCCAATGACTAAATATTACATCTCGCTGTTGCCATAATAGTATTGCAAACCGATTTATATACAATTCTAAAGCAAGTCGTCAAGATTTTTTTGTGAACGATACAATTGACGTCTCCGAGAGAGGGGGATCCCAATATTTCGACATAAAAGGATAATATTTACATATTTTAGCGATTATGTCTGATGTGGGAAATAAAAATAATGCAAAATATCGACACGAGGAACTCAAATTGGGTGGTTGTAAAAGGTTAGGGCCTAATTACAATGGCCTTTCAACCTCAATATCCCAAGTGCAATTTGGTTTCTCTTAATTTTTTAATTAATTTACCTGAATCCGTGTTTTCTTTCAGTTTCTAAAATCAGGAAAGTTGGGCCGATCATGGGCCTATCCCACTTGGGCCGGACTTATCACATAATGGGCCACACCTCAGCGGAGTCCAACTGTCAGTTATCATTATATTATATATAAATTTAAATATTAAAAATTAATTTTATTTTATATTCAAATTTCAACTTTAAAAAATAATTTTTATTCACATCCTACACATACATTAATAAAATAATTAAATTTTATTTCACATTTTTATATTAAAAATACTCTTTTTTTCTTTCTATTTAAAAAAATTAAGAAATATTTTTATATTTTTTAATTTATTCTCATAAATGGTTGGTTTAAGTACAAAAGGCTCAAACGATATTTTTTTAGTCCTCCTATATATCTCTAATCATTATCAATAAATTAATTAATTATAATTTAAAATTTTAATTTGTTAAATTATTCAATAAATTAAGTCCTCAATCTATTAAATAATTTAATGAATTAAATTTATTAAATAATAATTAGACAATTTATTATCTTAGTTATTAGGACATTTTTTTTCATCTGACAATTAATTTAAGATAATATATATAAATTAAAATAATCTATAAGTCCATGTAATTAGGTGTGTAATTTTAGATAAAAGCAAGATTTTGAAGTTTTACAGTGTTTATTTAGGCATATTAATTTATACTTAATTTTTAATTAGATATTTTTATTTTGAAATCTATAAAATTGTATAAAATAAAATTTATTCTATTTTATAATATGTGAAATAATTTTTCATTTTATTTTAAACTTTTTACAATAAGTGAATACAATTATTTTTTACATTAATATTTATGAAATTTAATTTTTTATTAATATATTATTAAATTTTATATATAAATTTAACATAGCTTAAAATAAATTTAACTTACTTTATGGCCCTGTTTAGTACGAGGATCAAAATAATATTAATTTTAAAAAAAATAATATTAATAATTAATAATTTTTTTAATTATTCTGCACAAGTTCTAATATAAAAAATATTATTTTACTTCGTATACTAAATATTTTTTAATAAAAATATTTATTTTATTTCACATCCTAAATTAAAATATTTGAATCGAGTTTTTTGATATAGAATGTGAAAAATAATAATATTTTTATTAAAAATTTATTAAGCATGTGAAGTAAAATAATATTTTTTATATTAAAATTTGTATAAAATAATTAAAAAATTTTATTTATTATTATTATTATTTTAAATTAATACTATTTATTATTATTATTAATATTAAATTCATGAATATGTCGCTATCACTTTAAACATTGTGATGTGGCATAGGATGTTAGCTTTATTTTTCAATAGTCAAAAATATGCCGCATAATTTCACAATCCACTCGATACTAATTGATAGAATTTAATAGATAATTATTTTTTTTTATGATTTACATTGAGATACTAATTAAGTCAAAATTATAGATTATTGAATCAGTCAATCTCACAAATTATATAATTTGAAGACATACCTAAATTCATCAACGTAGAAGTCGGGGAGACGAACTTTAAAATCAAATAAGTTTTCTGCCACTTTATCCCACCTTTATTTTATATACTGATTAGTTGAAATATCGTACGTCAAATATGAAAAATGAGAAGGCCTATTTATAGAAAGATTCGATAAATTTAGTATATCGAGCTTATTTTTTAGGTCATTTGAATTAGCTAAAATTAATTTGATTTTTAAGGACCAAATAATTATAATATTCAAAATTTTAATAATTATTTATTTCTAAATTTAAATAGATGGTTCAATATTAATAAATATTATCTAACAGTAATATTTAATAGTGAGCAAACAATCAATTTTATTAATTAAATTTGTTAACACGTGGTTCCGGCGCTGCATCCTTACCGTACACGTGGCGCTCAGCTGGCTTTTGGCCTTCATTTTATTTAAACTAATTCATCTATCTGTTCTTACGGCTCAGACCTCGGTTAAACCTTGGTCACGAAGGTTCAACCAAGCCTCGTCCATGACGAGCCAGGACCATCCTTGGTAACATTGTCCGCGATGTTACAAAGCGGTGCCTGTCACAATCAGCTTGGCTCAACCGCGTCGTTCCCCGTACAAGGCACTTTTCCTAGACCCACAAATCAAGGATTCGCATGCTCCAGCCATCACGGATCCCCAGAAGCAGTACTAATATTAAAAGTTAGCCTCCTCCTTTTGCTGCTTTTGGTCCCTCCGGCGGCCGACAAGCGGCGCGAACTCAGAGCTTATTCATCTCCTTTCTTTCGGAAAACCAGAATAAAGCTGCACCATCCGCTGCCTACAAATACCCCTGAACAGTCTTCATGTAGAAGAATCGGAGGGATAAAAGAACTACAGATCAAAGATCAAGGAGATCAATAGGAGCGATCAAGGTGCAAGCAGCTATTTGAATTCTCACATTCTTATTATATTAGAGCCTCAACTGAGGAGCTCTTTCTCTTTCTCAAATATTGTATTAAGCCTTCACGGCTATCCTTTTACTCTAGTAAAATTTCTTCGCTGATCGCTCGGTGGATGTAAGGGACCTCCTCTCTGAACCACCTTAAATTTCTGTGTGCTCTTCTGGATACCCCGAACTCTCTCTTTCTTTCCCTTAAGCCTCCGCTAACAGACTTACCTTTTTGCGCGCCGTCGTCTCCCAGAACTCTTCTTTTTTTGGTATTTTTTGGGATCCTCTACATCCTACGTCAATAAAACTAAAATAAAAATCTCAGTTCTCTAATTTAAAAATCAAATCAGACAAATAAGAATAAAACTCAAAAGATAAAAAAAATAACTAAATTTTGATCAATTAATTTAAATGTGTACTAAAATTTAATAATCAGTCAATCGAAATCAATTTTTTTATATCATTTTAATAATAATTGGATACCATATTAGCTAAATAGCTTGAAACAAGGATTACCCCCTCCAATTCTCCAAATCGCTTCCAAAAGAGCTGATAATGAGTCAATTTTAATTAAAATTTAAAATAATAAAGAATACTATTTAAATTTACCTTAAAATTAAATAATTCAAAGCCAGCTCAAAATGATTTAATTCTAAGTCAATTCGAAATCAAATACAAGTAGTAAGATAAAAGAATAAAAATAAGTAAATCAAAAACTATTATAAATAAAAGACAAAAAAGATTTAAAATATAAATTTAATAATAAATTATTTAATATTAAAAATTAAAAGATAAAAAGGATCTAAAATATTAAATAAATAAAGTAGAAAAAAATATTAAGAAATAATTAATTAATTAAATTAATAAATAAGAAAAAAATATTAAATAAATTAAATAAAAAAATAATTAATTAAAAGGAATAAGATAAAATTAGAAATTGGGAGGGAAAGGGGTGGGGCCGGGGGGTGTCAGAGGGGGAATAGCAGCTCCCAATTTGAGGCCATCCTACTACTTTTTAAAATAATTATTTGAAATCATTCGAATTTCTTTTAGTGCTAGTCAAATAATGAGTTTATTTATACTGAAATTTTAAAATTTATTAAAATTGCCAGCCACATCATTTCAATTTTCTAAAATAGAAAGACTGCTTTTATTTATGCACATAATCAATCAGTAGAGAAAACGCGTCAGCAAAATGAAAGTAAAAAAAAATATATTAAAAAAATAATTGGGATTATTGGATTGATTGAAACGGATAAGATCCGAAAAATTAAATAGTTTTTTTTGTATTAGATTCCGTAATGGTTGTTACCAAAAAGTCCATCGCAAACCGCTAAAGCCGCCGGGAACGAATCCAACGGTCGTAGTTTTTTCCATTATATTTTTCCCGATTCAGCCGCCCACCGAATCATCCGCGATCTGGCTCGGCGCCGCACGGTCGCCCGCCCATGGAAATTTTCTATGCGGCACCTCGCACGCCTGAGCCATTTCACGACTAATCATGGAGGGCCACGTGTACCACTACTAAATAGTGCAAATTCCTCACTGCAGATAGGGTGCGAACAAATAACAAAAATGTTTGAAACTCAAAACTCGCTTATACTTATACTGTGGTGTTCTCCTAGCCTGACTTTCCCCAAGGGATTGATCGAGATCGAGTCAATTTTATACCCATGATTTTCCTACTCCAGAAAAAAGGTCCTAAATATTTCATAGTAGTCTCATTAGACTGTACATCTCTATTATTTGGAGAGCACAATACGATCAAAGTTGTATATAGGAATAAAAATATTTGAAATTAAAAACTCGAGAAATCAATAAGTGTTAAGTTTGAACAATACTATCTTCACAATTTTTAAATGAATAAAAAAAAATTGCTTGTACCTTAATTAGTTCAAATTTAGCTTGATTTTTAAATAATTTAAATTAATTTATTCAAAATAAATTCAATTCAACAAATAATTAGTTCATATATATATGTGTATATGTATGTATGTATATATGCAGGCTTTACACATACACATTAGTGTATTTTATATTTATTATATATTATATGTGATATATATTAAAAAAAATTAAGGTAATATTAACAAGATTCATGCATAAGCACAAAAATAATATATTTAAATTTAAATGAATTATCATACATAGTCTATATTATATAGGAAATGAATATCTAAATAAAAAATAAAATTAAATATGGGAGAAATTTTAATTTTTAAACCGGTTCATCTAGAAGATATATATAATATATTAAATAAATTGATAACAATGTGCGGGGAGTTAATTAATTATTTCCTCACTTTTTTTTTTGAATGTATTATTGCCTCACTTACGTGCACCGGTTTTCCTTTATCCAAAGACTGTACACGTGTCAACAGTACACTCGTTGCCTCTAGAATGTAACTATTATAATGGTGAATTACGTGCCAGTCTCAAAGTTTTCAGAAATTCTGATATCATCCCACAAATGGTAGATCATTTCCTTTTGGTCTTTTCTAGATATTTTCACTTCTCAAAGATGCACCGTGGCTTTCTTAGTCTATTCATTTTCGAACCTTTTTAATGCATTACATAAAAAAATGATAAAAAATAATATTAAATAGTTTTCATAGTATCGTCCCTCAAATTAATATTATTCTATATTCTTTGAATTAACTATTATAAAAAGAAAAAAATAATATAATAAATTTAACTGTTGTGATAAGCAATTAAGAGTTGCTGTGCGAGAGTTAAGTATTTATAAGGATTACTAAATGTAATGACCTAATTAAGAGTTACTATGAGAGAATTGAGTACTTATCTAACTTCTAAGAGCATTAGCTAACATTAAAAATATAAAATATTATAGAGTTATTTGTATAAAATCTGATGCTAACATATGAGTGTGTTTTTTAAAGAATAAAATTGTGAAATTCAATTTGGCCTGAGAAAAACAAACAATACATTATTTTATCTAATTGAGTTTTTTTTTTCAGAATATAGAGCGTACACGTGAATGTCAACGTGACAAATGCATAAGAAAAGTTCAGTGGCAGAAGCATAACGAAAAGCCTATGTCAAAAAACCTAAATCGAACTCTCTAAAGTTGAACTTCTTATACAGTTAAGTACAAAGTAAAAGCCTTCATGCTATTTTTATAAAGTATGACTAACCTATAAAGACCGTGCAATCCTTACGAGTAGGGCTGCCATACTCCGAGCACGCTGTCATTATTAGAGTCATATCAGAGACGGAAGCTATTCATCTAAAATGACTGCTCTAAATCATTCCTTTGAAGTAACTATTCTAAGACAAGTTTAGGTTATAAAAATCTAATTGTAATGAGAAAATAGGGTCCGAACTCTCTCTTAGAGACTCTGTCACTTGTTCACTCTCAAAGTGCTAACTCTAGCTCTTTTTTTTATAAAGACTTTTTCTCTGATGAAAATTCTTTAAGCTACTGAGAAATTGGCGTCGTAATTTTTTCACTTAATTAGTTCTTCACATAAAAAGTTCTTTCTCCAATCCTCTTAGATTTCTAGTTTCAATAGAATAAATGATGTTTGTGTGATTAAGCATTGAAATGTTTTGAAAGTATAGAGAAAAGATCTAGAGTCAGGTTTTGCAATATAATAGTTGAAGCTAAAAATATTGTTGCATTAACCTTTCGACAAAGTAGATGGAAGGATTAGTTTGAAATTTTTAGATTTATATCAAATAAACTAAACAATTCATAGACCATTATGTAATTTATCCCATCATCGTCAATCCCACCTATTTATGTGTACTCCGGCATTTCCCCCTCATCCACGCCTCTCACAGTGAAGTAGCGAAGAAGGTACACGAAAATTCCGTGATGATGGAGAATCTAATCCCCGGCCTGCCGGAGGAGATCGCCGTCGAGTGCCTCATCCGCGTCTCCCACCAATCCTTCGCCCAACTCCGGCGGGTCTGCCGCCGGTGGAAGCAGAAGCTTGACTCGCCACTCTTCTACCGCCTCCGGCTCTCCGCCGGCTTCGCTCGCTCCCTTCTCGCTCTAACCCAAGCCGAGCACCTTGCCGGAGTCGCCCCTTCGCAGAAACACCCATCTTCCTTCCCTGCCTACCGCCTCACAGTCATCGACCCCGCCGCCGGCGAGTGGAACGCTCTCCCGGCGATTCCGGGGCTCAGCCGCGGCCTTCCCTTGTTCTTCAGGCTTGCATCCGCTGGCTGCAAGCTTGTGGTGGTTGGGGGTTGGGACCCCGACACATTGGCCGCCACCGATTCTGTCTATGTTTATGATTTTCTCGCCGGGGCCTGGCGGAGGGGCCGTCCCATGCCGGGCCCCCGTCGCTCCTTCTTCGCCTGCGCCAGCAGCCCAGACGGCCGGGTGTTTGTTGCCGGTGGCCACGACGAGGAGAAGAACGCGCTGCGGTCGGCGATGGTTTATGACGTTGGCAAGGACGAGTGGGCTCCGTTGCCGGAGATGGCAAGGGAGCGGGACGAGTGCGCCGGTGTGATCGTCGGCGGGATGTTCCGGGTGCTCGGCGGGTACAGCACCGCGATGCAGGGGAGGTTCGGGGGGTGCGCGGAATCGTTCGACATCGGCAAGTGGCGGTGGCTGCCGGTGGAGGAGGCGGCGATGTCCGAAGGGGAGAGCCCGCGGACGAGCGTGGCCGGAGATGACGGCAGGGTGTATATGTGCAGGGGAGTGTGGGTGGCATCGTCGGAAGCAGAAGGGGAGGGATGGAGGGCGGTGGCGCAACTGCCGGAGGACGTCAGGGTTGCGCTGGTGATGATTTGGTGGAAGGGGAAGCTGGTGGTTGTGGGGACGGGGTGCCACGGCGGGGAGCAGGCAGCGTATGTGCTGCATATGAAGCAGGGGACGGGGTCGCCGGCATGGCTGAAGATGGAGGTGCCGGCGGAATATTCCGGCAACGTGCAGTGCGGATGCTGCGTGGAGATTTAAGACACGTGCCCGATTGGTTCATCGACCATTAGAGAGGCGATCGAGCTCTGTTTTTCTTGAAAAGATCGCTTTTTTCCTTCAAAGATGGCAAGCTCTGTTTTTGATTATCAAGTACATAGCTTTTTGAACCCATTCTCCCTCTTTCAAAATAAAGAAAAAGATTCCTTAAAAGTATATTATCACATTTATATATAAAAATTTAATTTTATTTCATATTCTCAATATAATTTTTAATATTAAAAATATAAATATTTTAAAAAAAATATGTTCTTATTTTTAAATAACTATTTACATTTCACATAAAATTTTAAATATTATTTATGTATTAATTTATAAAATTTAAATTATAAGATCAATATATATATATGATAGTTTCTATTTTATATAAGAAATTAACCCTCCAAATACAAGATAAACATTTTGGCAAAGGCATTTTTTAATATCATAAAACATTAATTTAGTTTATTTGAATAATGTCATGAGGTTCTTCTTATTTGAGATAATAGTTTATGTGACATCTTTAATTATATAAACATTTCTATCAAAAAAAACAAAAAAATTGTGGTTGAATTATATTAACTTCGATTCAATTTTGTTAGTCTTTGGTTTGCGTGAATGGAAAGCAATTCATCTCTAATTGCCCTATCAAAAAATCATATAATTTTTGTTTCTGGAACCGAACAATTACGGATCAAAGTCGGTTAAAAAAATCTAAAATAATCTTTGATTTCAATAAAATTTGAGTTGAATTTAAATAGTATAAATAGAATGATCATTAATAATGTTATCTTTAATGTATCGTGACGATTAGTTAAAATTATTACTTATATTTGATTTAAGTTGTTTACTATATGTTGCATGTAAGTCTGGGTGAGAGTTTGGCTTGAAGATTGACAGTCACCTAATATTCGGATCAATATTTTGAACCATGAGCAATAACTAGATCGAATCACTATAGCTCAATTTCTATTGAATGTGAAATAAAGTAATTGTTTAATGTTAAATTTATTTAGGATAAAATATTAAATAAGTTTTTAAATTTTTTTAAATAATTTTTTTTTTGCTACTCTTATTTTAGTCATGATTTTTTTTTTGTGAGTCAAACAGAGCTGTATTAATTTATTTTAAACATCTAATTACAACTAATACCTAGAAAATTTTAACCTCTAACTGCAATTACTAACACTATAATGAGAAAAATTGTGAAAAATTATATATTAGCTAAGAGACTAATTTATTTGAAATTAGCCTATTAGCTGTATTTTATAATTAATTTTTAATGTGATATTTTTTATAAAATTTATAAAAAAAAAATTTAAAATTTAATATTAAAATTTATATATTATTTAAAAATATTAATAATTTTAATATTTAATAGGATATAATTTATGAGTTCAATTTTAATTCAGATTAAACTAAATAATGTGTGCCTATTATTGAACACTACACATAACAAATAGAAGATAATACACATATATATAGGGATAAATTGCATTTAGGTCTCTGAAGTTAGATGAGTATTAAAAATATGTCTTAACATTTTAAAATCCCTGATTTAAATCCCTCAAGTAATGTTTGTGCTGTGTTTAGGTCATTTAGGTTGATTCTCATCCTATTTCAAGGTCTTTTTGGATAAAAATTGTGCACATTAATAGAAAATTTTGAAAAAAAAAATATTTTTTCAAGCAAAATTGTGATGCTTTTATTCTTTTATTATTGGTTAGAAACTAATAATAATTTAGTAAAAAGATCATTTACATTCATTTTAATAGCTTTATCATTATTGGGACCTTATAGTAACACAAAACTCTTATATATGTAAAGGACTTAAATCAATGATCTTAAAAAGTTTTGAGACCAATATATAATGCTTGTCTAATCTTAGAGGCTTGACTACAATTTCCTATAAATAATCTTATTGCCTACATAATTGTTGTAGTGTTTGAATTAGATTTATGTCTTTGTTTTGGATATGATTTTTGTGGCACATCCCACATACATGTTTCACGATACTTGAATCTCTCTCATTGTACGTTAGTGAATATTATTTAAAAAAATACATATGCATTATAAACAACATATATATTTTACATACTAATTAGGTTGTTCTCTTTCTTCTTATCATTTTCTTTTTTGTGCAGAAGGTTTCTCATCCATTCTTTGCTCTATGGAGAGATCCAAAAGATTGAAGGGGATTGCTAGCAATAAAGAAATCCATCTTCTCTTTGCAGATGACAGCATCGTATTTGGAGAGGCTAATGAGAAAACTTGTGAAGTAATTGAGGAGTCTCTACGTATTTATAAATTAGCGTCAGGGCAAATGATTAATCTCCAGAAATCCTCTATAGCTATAAGCCCTAACTTGAGGGAGGCGGCATTGGACAGAATTCACAATTGCCTTGGCATCTCTAAAAACTCCTCACGTGAGCTTTATCTCGGCCTCCCATCTTTTATTAGAAAAAATAAGAATCGAGCTCTAAATCAAATTAAGGGAAAGGTATGAAAAAAACTTCAGTAGTGGAGGAGTAAGATTTTTTCGTTTGATGGATGAGAAATTTTAATCAAGGCTATAGCACAGGTTACATCTACGTATGCTATGAGTATCTTTAAGCTTCCTAACGCACTACGCATAGATTCAAGCTATGATAGTTAAATTCTGATAGGGAGCCAATGAAGGTATCAATTGCATTCATTGGATAAAGCAAGAACTTTTTTGTACCTCCAAATTATAGGGTATTTTGGGCTTTCACGACCTGTGGCTTTTAATAAGGCACTTGTAATAAAATAAAAGTGGAGGATGATTACTCACCCAAATTCTCTAGTGGCAAACTATTTTCTTAAATTAGATTTTATGAACGAACAGTTAGGCAATAACTCTTCTTATATGTGGCAAAGTATTGTCTTGAGAAGAGTTCTATTACAGTATGACATAAGATGGAGAATTGGAGATAAAAAAGTTATTCGAGCTTTTTGCGATCCATGGCTACTGAGCCTGTGGCTTTTCAAACAAATAACAACTTAAAGCCCTCAAGACAAGGATCTACAAGTTAGTAACTTAATTAATAGAAGGTTATTTATAGACATTAAATCAAATAATTATTTTTTCTAGATAACATGATGTTACACTAAGATAACCTTAAACCAAATACCCTATTGCTAGTTTTTTAAATAAAATTATTTAAGGAATGAAAAAGAAAAATAAAATTATTTTAATATTATGATATAAAATTATATTATTCTAATATTGAGATTTATGTTAGATGCAAAATAAAGTTAATTTTTAAAATTAAATTTTATATTAAATGTGAAATAAATTTATTATTATTAATATTATTAATATAATTATTAAAATCTATATATATATAATTTTAAGATTTTTTGATATGAGTTTCACTTGAATTTTGTCTCATCCCAAAGAGGAGAATCCCAAGAATAATTTGTCTTACAAAATATTCTATTTAAAGTTTAAATCTAACAACTCAAATAAAGTTTCATCACGACTAACTTTTACTATCTCGAGCCAAAATTACCTATAATTCAACCATAATTGAAAATTACAACATGAAGTCAATGTCATCTCCTTCAAATTGACTTAATGCCAATTTGCTTTCTTGCATTTCTTTTAGTTCGGCTTAATTCAAGTAAGATGTATGCCCCTATTTGATTTATGCTCAAATTAGGTATAACTAGTTTTTTAAACAAATAAAGTAGTTCATATAATTCTCAATATATCAACTAACTTTATTTAATATTCTCATAATTAACTAATTTTATTTTTCTTCGTATGTATATATCTCAAAATAAATTATATTTTTTTATAAAAAATTTAAAAAATGGTCATGCTAAATTTAGGCATGAATCAAACAGGGATGATTTAATCAAATATTTATAGATTTAAGTTTTCCTTTTTTTTGATATTAATAAATTTAAGGTTTACTCAATCTTAAAAGGAATAAAATGTAAGCTAAAAGAAAATATAAATTTAAATTTTGAAAATGAATAATTAGACACTAATTTGTTCATTATTAAGAGATAAAATTCAAATTGGGCTAATACTGGCAATACAATTCAAGTTGGGCTGGGCCGAGATGGGCTTCACTGTGGTTTTTTTTGTTAATGGAATAGTAATAACCAGGGGAATTTACAAATACGCCCATTGCATCTCCTCCTTTTATATATTGAACAGATTAAAATTCACATTACAAAAATATAATCAGATTTTATTACGATAAATTGTATCCAGGTGAGGACAGGGATCATTTAAGGGTGTTAATATGGATCAAAGATAAAAAATCGATTGAAAATTAAATTGATTTTAGTTTAAATTGAAATCGAGTCGATTTAAATGAGCCGACTAACGAGCCAAAAGTGCTGCTCGGTAATAATTTCGAGCTGATTTTGAGTCGGGTAGGCTCGAGTTAACCATCGATCAAGTCAAGCTTAACCGGCTTGAGATCGGCTAAAAAAAATTGAGATTTGATTTATTTTTGAGCCGGCTGGAAAATGAATCGAAATCGGCTCGAAGTCGATTGGAATCGACTCGAGCCGGCTCGAAGTCAAACCCAATCGAGCTCGAGTCGATCGAAATGTAATCAATCCGATTTCGAGCCAATACCGGCTCGGCTCGAAATCGGATCGGTAACAGCCCTAGATCCATTGCATGCTGCACGCAACCTTCTTAATTTTGTAAGTTTCGTCATTCGAGTTAAACTTTTACGATTAGTTTAATTCATAAGATTGAATCTGTCATTTTACTGGATTCATTTAGTTGAAAGCAACTTATTTCAACTAAAGTTAACAGAAAAAATCTTTTTATGGACTAAATTACCCCTCTTTTTCGACTTCTTATTATTTATCTAACATTAAGTTAACGTATTGTCGATTATGATTTACATAATTTAAGATTTTATTGTTGAAGTAATATTGTAATATTTCAAATATAGAATGAAATGCGGCTAATATATATTTAAAATGATTAATATATACAAACAAGTATTTTTTATTTTATATAAAAAAATTATTATTTAATAATTAAGTTGCAATGTTTTTTTTAATAATTAAATTGATATGATAAAAAATAAACAGTGTGACTAGTCGGCTGCCCAAGCTAAACAGCTTCACCGGTGTTTATATATAAATATATAATTTTTTGTAATTTGTGTGAATATATGCCAATTTTTTTATCGGCCTTTTTTTAAAAAAAAAATTGGCCATTTCATCAAATGGATGGAAATTAACTTAAATAATCTTTTGTTAATACTAAAATAAAATAAACTTTCTTTTTTTAGAAAAATAAATAAATAAATTGTTTTTGATAAAAATAAATAAAATAAATAAATAAACTTTCTTGGTAAAAACCTGAAAGATGCCTCGTTTGGTTACTCCTCGTCCCCAGTTGTGTCTTCGCTTCTTCTCTCGCTGCCGTTCACCGCCGCATCCTCCTTCAGCGGCGACCTCCTCTCTCTCTCTCTCTCTCGCTCTCTCTCTCTCTCTCTCTCTCTCTCTCTCTCTCTCTCTCTCTCTCGCTCGCTCGCTCGCTCGCTTGCTCTCTCTGCTCCTCTATCGCAGGGAAATTGGATCACGAGGTTACTACGCCGCAGAGCAATCCCCTCCCTCTTCGGCCAACGCCCTCTCTCTCGGTCGCTCGCTATCTCTGTTCCTCTACCGCAGGGAAATTGGATCACGAGGTTACTACGCCGCAGAGCAATCCCCTCCCTTTTCGGTCAACGCCGTCCCCCAGATCGTACTTCTGAGGAGAGCTTCGAGTGATCTCTTCCCCGCACTACGTGCTCCTCTCTGAGATATTCCAGGCCTCTCTCTTTTCCCCTCTCCTTCCTCATGCACCGCAGGAACGAGTAGACTGGCACAAAAAGGTTCGTAGGATAACGGCATTAATTCAGCTCCATTTCTTCTACATTGCGGTTCAGTTACTTCGCTGTAGGTAATACAGGACTTCTTATTAGTCTTCCTGCAGGCAAGACAGTTTTATTTTCCCTTCAATTTGTGTGGATCCTTACTTTTGACTCTATTGGATTTGCGTCTATTCGTTGGAACATTTCATTTATATGTAACAATAAATTATTCTTTCATCAAAACAAAAAAATCAATAAATTATTTTTCATTCAATCATTGAAGCATGCAGATAGATCTGTTGGGCTTTTTCTGTCTACTTTTAGCCATCAAGTTCTTTTTCTCATCCAATTTTGGTACAGTTGTGCAACTCTTTTAAGTACATTGATGAACTCTCTTTCATTTGATTATGGGAGATATGAAGAGTTTGCTGAATGTAAATGCTATAAGTTTGTTTATATTTTGTGAAGTAACATTTTGACTAGAGTTTTACATGGGATGCAATGAATTTTAACTTAATTTGACATTTGTTTCTGTTGATTATCGAAGCCCCTTTAACCAAATTGTAATGTAAATATTATGTACATTGTACATTAACAACCATATACCTATGTATGTTCGTACGTAGTGGTGCTTCCTAGCCCATTAGAGAAAGAGCATGTTTGGGTGCCAAGGGATGTCAAGTTTACGGGGTTAAGGAAAAAAATCCATGTACCTATGTATATCTATACACACACACAAACCTCTCACTTCCCCACTTTCTTTCATAAAAATTTATCATATGTAGATTATGTATATTTATTTTTATACATGCATATATCTATAAATGCATGTATCAATTAGGTTTTTCATGAGATTCCTGTGATTCAAAAGAAGAACCAAGTTGATCTGAAATTTATTGGACGTTCGATGGAGTGTTTAGTGGTTTATGAGCTTCAAGCGTTAATGAATATTGATGTAAATATCATTATCAAGCATTGGAGGTGGAAGCATTACATCCTCATTTGGCAATAGAAAACGAGAAACAATAAGTGCAATGTACGTATGCCTACAACCCATCCAGCAGAACTTCACATTCTTTTATACTAAAGTGATATTAACAGACTGATGGATCTTTTATATGGTTGTAGATTTGAAATTGCATAACGAATTGTCTTATGATTTAATAGAAAACTATGTCAATCACTAACTTTATTGCACTTCAACTTAACCATCTAATTCAAAAAAAAAGTTTCAACTATTGTTATTTTTGTTTGGTTTTTTCCTTTCAGAGGTTGTTTCTATCTACTTGGGATATTCTGAAATTCTTGCTGTTAGCATGTCCACCTAAAAAGAGCTAAGATTCATATTTAGAAGTCACATTTATTCAACTTAGCTTGCTAATAAAGATGACAACCATGTAATCTAGATAAATTAGAAACACTTGGTTCATTAAATCCATGTAAACTGTTGGGGATGTTATGGTAGCTTGAAAAGTTCCTTGCACTTATATATCGATGCAGAATCTTAGGAATATTTGCTTCATTTGACTTGCATATCTTATTCGTGTTATCAATTACTAGGAGATCAAATATATTATAAGATTGGTTTATACATTTCTATTAGCCGAAATATTCTATATCCATGCTTCTGGTCTCTGTCTTTGTTACCTGAAATTTTGTATTTTTCTCTTCTAAACTATTTGCCTTTGAGAGTAACTGTCACTAATTTCTTGGTTTCTTATTAGAACTGTTTAATTTTCTACAAAGCAGAAGTTCTGTTTCCTTCTTGTTTAAAGAAGGCTTAGCTTCAATTATGCAGAAGAAGAAAAACTAATGCATGGTATATCCATTTAGAAGCAGCAAGTAATTGTGCCTAGAATTAGATACCTCGTGGAATTATTCAAACGATAGGAAATGATACTGATTGTGTTTTGCTTTTAGTCCCAACAAATTTTTACTGAATAATTTTGCCCATTTATGCTTTGTATTTTCTCCCTGATTGGAAACTCTGAGTACTTATTTTCTTCTTCGATAACCTATTTATGCTCCCTTTATCAATGCTCCATGTCTATTAAGATTCTATTTGAGTTTCCTTTTTGGACCAAATTCAGAAAGAATAAATGATGATCAAAACCTTATCAAGAGATGGTGATCATCCGGGTGAAAGGCGGTTGTGCCCCTGTGGAGATGATCAATGCTATATCTGTATAGATGGGGATGACGACCATTCATTTTTTGAACACATAGGGTCCGGGGATCCTAACTGTCTAGTTGGAGGAACTCTAGTTCCCCCCGACATAACTACGGCAGTGCCCCCACCTTATATTGGACAAGCTTTCCAGAGTGACGAGGAGGCCCTTGAATATTATAGCAACTTTGCCAAAAATAATGGCTTCTCAGTGAGGCGTGAGAGATCAAAAGGAAACCCTGAGCATCCTATGGGAGTTTACAAGCGCGAACTTGTCTGTCACCGTGCTGGTCCTCCTTTGCCACGGAAAACCGATGATGTAAAGCGACAGAGGAATAGAAAAGCCTCTCGTTGCAAATGCGAAGCTCAAATGGTAATTAAGAAAAATGCTTCTGCAGGAGTTACTAGATGGGTGGTAGTTAACTTTAGCAATGTTCATAATCATGAGTTGCTGGAAAGCACTGAAGTGCGGTATCCTTCTCCATATCGAAACATATCGGCAGTTGATCGAGAACGTATTCTAGCTCTCGCAAAGAGCGGTTGCACAGAGAGTCTTATATTGAGGGCTCTTGAGATGGAGAAAGGAGTGAGTCCCGGTCAATTGGCGTTTGGAGAAAGAGATGTGAAAACTTTCCTTCAGGCGTTGAAGAGCATTAATCGGGAAAGTGAAGGATCAGAGCTACTTAAGGTGTGCAGGGTGATGAAGGAGAAGAATCCTGATTTTCGTTACGAGTTTCAGTTGGATGAGAACAATAAGCTTGAACATGTTGCTTGGTCCTATGCCAGTTCAATTCGTGCATTTAAAGTGTTTGGTGATGTGGTTGTGTTCGACACCACGTTTCATCTGAATGCATATGATAGGCCTGTTGGAGTTTGGTTTGGAATTGACAATTATGGACATACCCTATTCTTTTGTTGTGTCATCTTGTTAGATGACAAGCTAGAATCATTTGCATGGTCCTTACAGGTGAATTTTTGCTTCCTTTGTTTTCTTTCCTCCTATAGTTGGAGATTCAACTTACCCTTACTTCTTCTTTACTTCATGTATTCTTCAAAGATTCAGCCACATCTAACCTTTTTTGTTGCCCTTATATATAGGCATTTCTACGCCTAATGGATGGAAAGCTTCCACAGACAATAATGACTGACCTTGATATGGGACTTAAAGATGCAGTTGTGGCATACCTGCCTGATGTAAAGCATGCATTCTGCATTTGGCATGTAATGTCTAAGCTATCGAGTTGGTTTTCTGCCTTGCTTGGTTCTGAATTCGAGAGATTTAGATCAGAATTCCAGAGGATTAATGATTCAGAGACTATTGAGGAATTTGAGCATCAGTGGGCAAATATGGTTGTGGACTTCAGCTTTGGAGCTGATAAGCATGTGTCCCTTCTGTACTCCCACAGATTCAATTGGGCATTACCATACTTGCAAGGGTGGTTTTTCGGTGGACTGTTGAAGGTTTGTCAAGTGTTATCTATTCAGTCTTTTTTTAAGGGGTTCCTGAACTCGCAAACCCGTCTGAAGGATTTTATCGAACAGGTGAACTAGTACTGAAGGATCGTTGTAATCTTCTCTATATTTCCTCAATTTTCTTTAATTTCCCCAAACTCATCAAGTTTTGAGCTTCTTTCTGTAGGTGGGTGTTGCTGTTGATTTCCAGAATCAAGCTGGAGAAGAAGCAACGACTCAACAAAATCAACAGATTACTAAACTCAGGACCTGCATGCCTATTGAGGAGCATGCATCAACAATTCTTACGCACTATGCATTTGACATGTTCCAAAAGGAAATCATGGCATCCACACTATTTGCAGTTTACGAAACAGCTAGAGAAAACTACCTTGTACGGCACCATTTGAAGTCTGACGGAGGTCATTTTGTGAGCTGCATACCTTCAGATGAGGACGTCCACTGTAGCTGCAAAGGTTTCGAGACCACTGGAATACTCTGCAGACATGCTCTTCGAGTTCTATCTTTGAAGAATTGCTTTTTCATTCCAGAGAAATATTTGCTGACTCGTTGGCGCCAAGAAAGCTCATTGTTCCCTGAGTGTAGTAGCCAAAAGTATCGTTCACAAGCACTGCGGTCGCTGGCTTCAATCTTAATCCAGGAGTCAGCAATCACCAAGGATCGTTTCGACTATGTGGAATGGCATCTCAGCAGACTTCTCAATCATGTCAAGGACATGCCAGGTATGGATGTTGCTGCATCAAATGTGGAGTTAAACTCGTGTTTTGATGATGTTGTAGATATTGTTACTGCACCATCGGTTACTAGAGGCAGGCCCAGAAAAGTTAAGCAAGTTCTTAAGGCAGCAAAGGATTCACATACATCGTGTTAGAGCTTCCTACAGTCTGAATAAGAAAAGGAAGATTACCATTGTCATGAGATCACAGTTCATAATGGTTTTGTTCTCCAAGCTGTATTTCATGAGGTATCAATGGGATATCTTCTGCTTGTTATGATAGCCATGAAACCATTATGTCTGACATCTTTTTCCCTTACCTGTGATTCATGGAGCACGGTTCTTATCAAAATTCTTCCTGAATGATATATTTCTCATGTGGCCAAAATGTTGAGAATCACAGTCTTCTATGTTGACAAAGGTTATTTTGAGTAAATACTTGAAGCTTAGGGAATAATCTTCCAGATAAGAACTGTTCAGTCTTATCCGGTCTTCTCTGGCGAGATGAGTCCAATTTCTAGGTCCTACTGGAGGGTTTAGGGTGAGGACTACCGTTAGCTTCATCATTCATTGCATACTGCCAAGGATAGTGAAGGAAGTTGTTTGTATTCATCTTGAATAGTGAACCGGCCTCACAGCTCTCGAGGAACAAGATAGGCTGCAGCTTAGATGTTTGTTTTCTCAGATGAAAAATTCCATGGAGCTCAAAACGGTCCTGATTTTCCTCCTAGCACTGATGACATTACTGGCTCCTGCAGTGGAAGATGATCAGAATAGCTGCGCGGATGAGGTTCAGAACATGGAATCTTGCATTCCGTTTGTGAGCATCGGTGATGGTGGTGGTGGTGGTGGTGGTGGCACGCCGACACCGGGGTGCTGTGAAGATCTCGAATCCGTTCTAACACGCAAACCTGTGTGCCTGTGTTTTCTCATCAAGGAAAGCGCAGATCCTTCCACGTCTCTGCCAATCAACACGACTTTGGCACTCAGCCTGCCTGCTTTGTGCCACAACACCGCCAAAGTCTCGAACTGTCCACGTAAATTATCGTTTTTATTGTTGCTTTCCAACTCAATATTTACGATTTGAAGTCTGCTTTCGAATGCTGATTTGATGTTCAGGTCTCTTGAAGGTTCCTCCTGACTCACCAGAGGCAAGAATTTTCCAAGATGCTGGTAGGAGATCAACTGAAGCCCATAACAGCCACAGTGGAACTGCTGCATCAGGCTCTAAATCAGCTCCCAGGAGTGAGGTGAGGAGGAAGATGAAAGACTGGTTATTCACTGGCTCAATGCTACTTGCAGCAGTTTATTTGGCCTGAAACTTCATCAAAGTGTAATAATGTCAAGCTGTGTCAGTTTGTATTTGCTCTCATTCACCTGCCATTTACTTCCATTTCTTAAGTTCATTCCTGTTGCTGATCTTATAGCTCAGCTTTGTGATATATTTGGTGAGCAGAGCTCTGTATGGATCATTCTCAATCTAAGCTCATACACAATAAAATTTTAATTTTATTTTTAATTATATCTACACCATTAGATTATCAACATATCAAAACCAAAAGCCTTAAAATCTAGATTCTAGTCACTCAAATTTCTGTAACATAAAAGAAATCTGTATCATTCTATATAAGGAGTTGTGAGAACATGTCACCCTAAGATAAATATTTATCCCTTTTTAAAAAAAATAGTGTGGTATTCTCCAAGTGGAACAAAGATTACCTGGAAATTAGAGTCGTATATTTGAATTATACTATTTTCATAATTTTTAAATATAGATTGAAAAGATTATCTCTAAATTTTACATTTTTCACTCGAAAGATAAGTTCATGAAGGGTAGGTAGGAGAGGGCATCATAAAAAAAAATGAAGCCAACATAGAATAAATAAGATTACAAAAAAAATTTCTAGAAAAAAAAAAAAGATTACAAAATATTTTTACAGAAAAATCTCGAATTTATCCATAACAAAACATATCCTGAGACGTACCCCAAAAAAAATCAGAGTAATTCTTCCTACAAAAGGGCACAGAACTGAGGCTTATAAGTTGTCATTTAAATACAAGTGACAAAAAAAAAATTACTCAAAACATTCTAAAATATTCATTTACAGATATAACAAATTTTTTCATATATATCCACTCCCTTTTCTCTAAGATCCTTAAGTGTTATATGATATGGTGAGAGTAACATAGAAAGTTGTTAAATTGTCATTTTAAACACTATAAAGTTTGCCTATGTGCAAATTAGAAATTTTGGGGTGTTTAAATATATAAATAGCCAAATTTTTTGTGATATGTATGTAAATTTCTCCTTTATATATTACAAAAAAAAAAACCTGTATGGATGCAACCAATCTAGTTATATAGACCAAAATCCTGCAGGATTGCTTGCATCAATATCCCACCAAGTTGGGACAGAATCAGCTATACAACATCAAGATGGTTAGCATTTGCATCAAATTGTGAGCTGACAGCGGTTCCTACTTCTGTCTTGCAGAGAGGACACATAGCATTAATCTTGAGCCATTTATCGACGCAATCCAAGTGGAAAAAATGGTTACACGGGAGCTCGCGTATGTCATCGTTATCAACATATTTTGCCAGACAGATGCAGCAAACCTGCATCATTTTTAATTCTTTCAATGTTAGTTGCGAAGCAGGCTGGGTAAAATGGAGAAATGCTTCTGGAGTGTTATGCGATAGAAAAATCACATCCAAAATTAAGGGTAAATTTTATAAAACTGTTGTAAGACCAGCGATGATATATGGTGCTGAATGCTGGCCTGCAAAGAAGAAACATACAAATAAAATAAATGTTGCAGAAATGAGGATGTTAAGGTGGATGTGTGGATATACACGAAAGGATAGAATGAGAAATGAGTATATCCGAAAGAAAGTTGGTGTTGCACCAATTGAGGATAAACTTAGAGAAAGTCGGCTTCGATGGTTTGGACATCTAAATCACAGGCCAATTGAAGCTCCAGTTAGAAAAATTGAGTTACTTGATTTTGCCCATGTACAAAGAGGAAGAGGGAGACCAAAGAAGACATGACAAGAAACTATAAGGAGTGATCTTAGTTACTTAAACTTAGATAAGAATTTGGTAACTGATAGAGCGCAATGGAAACAAAGGATTCATGTAGCCGACCCCACCTAGTGGGATTAAGGCTTGGTTGTTGTTGTTGTTGTTGTTAGTTGCGAAGCGCAAACACAACAACATCAAAAGTTTAATCCTATGTGGATTTCTTTTCTCCGTTCTGCTTTATTTGAAACAACATTTTCTGTGAGTGCAAATCAGTTAAGATCTAATGACTATATTTCAAATCATTTGCATCATTTTGAAGTAAAGTCTGCTGAGTGCAGACAAGTGGTTATAAACTATGATGAACAAGACAGGATGATGACTCACAGCATCTTCTGCAGAAATAGTTCTCTCCTTGTCGGGGCCGGTGACCAAGAATCCACCTTCACCTTCAGGATTCATCTCGCTCTCTTCCGAACCGTGGATTATCTTTGCTTTAAACTTGTGAGTTGGAAGAGCATTAATTGTCTCTGAAGTGGCTCCTCTTGTCTGAACCATCTCCTCCCTCCAGCCCATGAGTGAAATGATGCATGGCAAACAGCAGCATATTATAGCACATAAGATGAACGGCATAGCATAACCAATGCAGCTGAACGTAAGGAAGACTACGCAGAGCCTGAAAAGATAAAAAAACACTCAGCAACGGAAGATGAACTCTTAACATGTGACCAAAATCGAAGGGTGAAAAATTCGCGGGTGCTACCAATACAAGTTTGGAGCATCAGAAGCAGATGAACGGCCTCCAAATATCCATACATTTCCAACAACAAACCATACAGCGAAAAAGCAATCCAATGCCATCTTGAAGTGATCGACAAGTGCATTCAGATTCAGCCTGAAGATCAATAACTGATGATAGTAATTGAAGATATAAATACATAAAATGTTTGTCCAAAATCACTGGGAACCAAGCAAAACCAAAGCAGAATGTGAACTAAATAGTCACTGATTTGAAAAAAGCAGCAGAGAAGAGCCAATCTACTAATTCCAAGATATCTCTTAATAAATATACAACAGTACATAAGTAAATGACAATAAAAGGTAATTACACCCGAGTCTTTAAGGATTGAGGATAATATCACATAGATCCATAATTTACAAACTCTCTTCTGAACCTTGAGATTCATTAATTTTTCAGTCTAAACCTTTAGTCAAAGCTGCCACAAAATACACATAAAATGACAATTTTGCCTCCCTCAATCTCACTCTATCCCTCCTCAGCTTCAGCCAATCCTACGGCCACAAAGAGAGAGAGAGAGAGAGAGAGAGAAATCTACTGATACCAAGATATTTCTTAATAAATAAAATATACATAAATAAATGACATAAAATAAAGGGTAAATTACACCCAAGTTCTTAAAGTTTGGAGATAATATTACACGAGTCCACAATTTGATAAACTCTCTTTCAGGACCTTGAGATTCATTAAGCCTTCCAAACTGAACCTTTAATCAAAGCTGCCATTAAATACACATGAAATAACAATTTTGACCTCTTTCTCACTCTCTTTCTCCCACCCCAACTTCTGCTAATGCTGCAGCCAGAGAGAGAGAGAGAGAGAGCCAATCTACTAATTCCAAGATATTTCTTAATAAATATACAACTGTAAATACTAAAATGACATAGAATAAAGGGTAAATTACACCTGAGTCCCTAAGATTTGAGGACAATATCACACAAGTCCACAATTTGATAAACTCTTTTTTGGGAGCTTGAGATTCATTAAGCTTTCCAATTTCAACCTTTAGTCAAAGCTGCCATTAAATACACATGAAATGACAATTTTGCCCTTTTTCTCTCTCTTTCTCCCTTAGCTTCCAGCAATGCTGCAACCAGATACAGAAAGAGAGAGTTTCCTTTCGTGGGTAAAGAATCTGTCACGGTTTCATCTTTAGGGACTAAATCTTATGTAATTATTGCAAGGAGGTGGTGACTGATAAGGAATTAACATGGGCATTGCGAATTAAGTTAAATTGACCAGCCAATGAATCATGACGAACATCTTTAGGAAGTCGATAAAGAGCTCTTCTGTATCAATGTGCTCCACAAGCATGCGTGCTAGAGAAAGTGATCTTGTAGTTAAGCAATTCCTTATCCTAGCACTGGCGGCTTTTCTAACATGCTTGGCCATAGGCATGAAGAAGAGCTTAAAATTGAAGAAAAAAGGGCGAGGGTTCTCTTGGAAGAATGGGATTGCTATTTCTCCAGTTAAACATCCTTTTCTCTGGCCCACTCCAACAACACTGAAGCGAGGGGAAGGAGATATATATAAATAAAGAGAGGGGTTTTTCCATTGGTGGGGGGAGGGTTTTGCGAGATTGAAGGCATTGTGTGATGCAGTAGGGTGGCAAGGGGGAGAGAAAAGAAAAGAGGCATTTAAGTATTGACCAACAATAACAACAAACAAGCCTTTATCCCATTAAGCATGGTCAGAAATATAAATCCTTATTCTCATTATAATTTATCAAATATGAGGTCCTCATTTAACTTTAAGTATGCAAGGTCATTTTTTATAATTTCTTATCATGCCTTTTTTAGTCATCTTTTTTTTTACATGAGCAAGATCCAATAGCCCAACTCCTCTTACTTGAGTTTCAATCGGCTTACGATATCCACCATGATTGAATTCTGCTAATAGTACCATCATCTATTTCATTATCATTTATATGATTAATTTGATGTGTCTAAACTTTTCACTTTTCCTGATAACTTGATCACAAATTATCACATCTTCTATACAAGTGCTTTTATCTTAACTAAATTTACACTTTATATATTCAATTTAAATCCATTAAGGTGAAATTCTTTGAATTTTAGAGTATTCCTATATAATTTGAGTATCGCCTTAGCCTTAGTCTCAACAATAAGAAAAATATCATCAGTAAAAAGCATACACTAAGGTACATTCTTTTGAATGTGTCAAGTCAAGACCTTTATAATCAATTTAAAAAATATAAAATCAAAACAAAGCCTTGATGTAATCCTATTATAATAGAAAAATCATCAATTAAATCTCCTTGTGTTCAAATACAAGTAATAATCCTTTTATATATATCTTTAATAATTTGAAAGTAAGCAGTATAAATTCTTTTCTTTTTCAAAGCCCTCCAAAGCATTCCCTCAGAACTTTACTATAAGCATTTTCTAAATTAATAAAAACTAAATTCAAATCTTTTTCTTTTTAAACTTTTCTATTAGACTTCTTTGCAAATAAATATCATTCATAGTAATTCTACTTGACATAAAACATAATTGATTTTTTAAGATCCTAGTAGCACGGTGTATTCTATGCTTAATCACTCTCTCAAAATTTTAAAATATGACTCGTTAATTTAATTCCTCCATAGTTGATAAAATTTTGTATACATCATTGTCTTTGTAAATAGATACCAATGAATTCTTTCCTCATCATTTGATTTCTTTTCATTTTTTAAAATTATATTAAACAACTTGGTGAACCAAAAAACTTCTTTATTCATGTCTTTTTTAAAATTTATTGAAATGTCATTCGGTCTAATGTTTTTTTACAACTCATCTTTTTTAAAACCTCTTAAATTTCAGTTTTACTAATACATCGAATATAGGATCAATTTCTATTAACTTTTTAGATGCTAAGTTTACTAAAATCAATTGATTTGTCAAAACCATTATTGAAAAACTTATGAAAATAATTTATCCATTTATATTATATATCCTCTTTAAAAAGTGCTTTCTAATCTTCTTTCTTAATATATTTTACTTAACTCAAGTATTTAGTTTTCTCATCTCTTACCATAGCAAGCTTGTATATGTCTTTTTTCTTTTGTAATATCTATCATTTTATATAAGTTCTCAAAAAACACATTCTTTTTATTACAAACTACTTTTTTGAACTTTGCCAAACCATATGGGTGACAATTTGTACCCGTATCTGATTAACCAACCCAACTACCCCCTAACGGGATGGGTATGGGCCTCAAATTACACTCGTGACTCACGACACACCCCACCCTATTATGAAATAGGGCGGGTTAGGGTATGACTCAATCATTCCCGCCTCGCCCTTTACTCAACCAAATACCCAACCTATACGAGGAATAAACCCGTCCTCGATCCGCTCATCCTTGTGCAGCTTGCACGGAAAACCAGGAAGGGAAAGAGGGGAGAGAGGGAGAAAGATAGAGAGAGAGAGAGAGAAGAGAAGTAAAGAGAGGGGCGCGAGCACCTTTCCTTTTTTCTCTCACCTAGGACGATAGGCCCCTATCACAGGAGCGGGTGGCCACAGACATTGAGGCGTGGTCGAACGGGAATCTCGAGTGCATGCACGTGAATTGCAATGGAGTTGTCGGGGAGGCGACGCAGAACAGATGCATACACAAACAGTGCAGGGAAGGCGGGGCGAGTTCGGGTCTTGTGAAAACAGATTTAGGGCGAGACGAGGCGGGGGAAAATAGGTACGGGGCGGCTATGGGTAGTACTGAGTTGTATATAGAGAGTGGGTTTGGGTATTGGTCAAGTCGACCCAAACTCGCCTTGTTTCCATCCCTACCAGGCTACGATATATTTCTCCCAGGTTTGATTATTTTTGCATTTAAACTATCCTTTATAACAAATGTTACTCTTTAATTTTTTGTATACATTGTTTCCACAAAAAAGCATCTTTAGTATTAAAAACTTTCGCAAAATCTTTTGTCACCTTCCAAATGTGTTTCATCTTAATGTTATGGACTATCTTTTTTACTCGCATTTATCCACGATATGAAAGTTTTGTTCACTTATCACTACACCAAAAAATTGATATAGCGGTCATAACACATTTTCATTATATTCAAGCAATACAATGTCGCTTGTAAAAAACAACTAGCTTTAGTGCAAAATCTTAAAGAATTCATGTCATTACTGGCAAATTTTATGCTAGCTATCGATTATCTAGCACAACCCTCTACTTTTCTCATATGGAATTTAGGACCCAGCAAAGGCGCGCATTGCATTTAAGTTGTACAAAATGCAGAAAATATAAAAAATATTTCTGATCACATTATAGATGGAAATGGTTTTAAAAAACCTATATAAAACATCTATGTCACCCTCGGGGACCAAGTTGAAAAATTTACTGACATTTAGGGATCCATAAAGAGAGATTTTAAAAAACATGGATATGCAGCGTGACATGTCCTAAACCTCGAAAGTTGGGTGTTATTTACAAAATAATAAATATACATATGTAAATATCTAAACGATTGCTTGTTGTTAATAATTGGGATATGTTGTAAATTGGGTTGATTTTGGTAGCATGATACACACATATACATTTATGTACAAAAGCCTACCTTCCCATCACAAAGCGTAAAACAGGCATGCACATGAAATCACAATATACATATATACTACCACCAAGTGTAAAACAAGCATGCACATGAGATCACAATATACATATATACATACACACACACATATATATATGTGTATGTGTGTGCGCGCACGCATGCATGTATGAACTTAAATATACATATATATACTTACATAGCTTGACGTATTGCATCATCATCATCATTAATATTACTATTATTATTATTAAGTATAGTCGATTCTAAACCCACATAATTGAAGAGGGTTATGGTAGGTAAACAACTAATATAAAAAATTGTCATTTCTTATTATACATTAGTAAACACCCAATAGACATTAGCAATGCTAAAAAAAATAAAAAAAAATAGCAATGCTAGTAAAAAGAATGGAATCTAACAAGATTTGATGATTATAGAACTAGAACCTTAAAACAATTCCAACACCGCAAATCAAATGTCTACATTGCTTAATCAAAATGAAATAGTACCTTGGCCTTGTGCTTGCTAAGTTCTGTTGACGTTCTAACTGCCCACCAACAGTTCTTTGCATGTTCTCTCCTGATGTCTGTCCAACTGAAATCACAGTATAAGAACCTGACTCAGCAACATTATTTTGTAACGAATTCTGAAAGGAGCTCGTTGAATCTTGTTCAGATGCTTGGATGTTACGATGAATATAGCGCCAACATAGATGAGGAATAGTAGCAACGCATCCAACAGTATAACCTATGATCCATGCAAATAATGGAGTTTTTGGATGCTCATGTCTTGAGAAGCATAAAACAATGACGGCTGCTGTGATCTGGATGAGATTGACAAAAAGCTCAACAGATATCCAGAAACCAGAGTTCAATGGACTTCTATGGCGCCGGCCATAAACATCACCTCTCGTATCAAAAGGAGCATTTCTGGTGTTGGATGCAGTATGTGACCGTGATGATGTCTGTGAAGATGGATTTTGAGCAGTTGCCGCAGGTCTTTCTTCACTGTGTGAATTAACGTTACTATGCCCATTTTCATGGTGGCTTGTTGCAGAAGCAATGCCATTCCTCACTATATCTGTACTTTCAATTGGTCGCTCCATAAGCAATGGGAATCTGTCTGTTTGACCTTCACACGATTGTTCAAGTGATAGGTTAGCAGCCATTCAAGTCTGCTGACAGAGTTAAAACAAAAGGAAGCATAGTAAAAATGGCTAAACAGACACTTCCTTGAGCTGTAAAGTTCTTTGTTTGCTAAAAAAAATCCCCCTTTTACTGCTTTAGATTCAATCCGTGGATGCAGCTTATGGCTTGACAACAATTTTCAATCTAACAAGAGCATCCAATCAAACTTTGAAGTTATACCAATTTACTGTTCTCTCTCTCTCTCCTTGAAAGATGATGACTTTACAATATACCGATCTGCATTGAAAGAACCAATTTAGTGCGAAAACTGAATGGCCGGAGGTGGTGTCTGGACCGCTCACAAAGCCAAATCAGGAGAAAACCACATGATCTATACGCAAAGTACAAATATAACAGAGGCGGATGATCTCAACATGGAAAATCCCATATTGCAGAAAACCATAGTGCCTGAAGGCGAAAGAGAACTACATTATAATTTATAACTCCCACGTGAGATTACATGATATAACTGGTTCAAACCCATCTAGTCGGACTAAGAGTAGAAGTTCCTGTAGAAATTGGAGATGGGCCTGTATATCTGGATGCTGATGTAATAACTAATTATTTCCTAGCAACAATCAACATTTGCAATCAGACATACAATACATTTCAGAAATAAGACATATCTGAAATCAGATATACAAAACATTTGAGAAACTAGGCATACATAAAGTTCATTGCAGTAATAGTAATAAATCAAACGAGCAAACTATGGAATCAGAAAGCAGAAAAAACTTTTTTACACCTAAATAATCTCTTGCATGAATTCCAGAAAGTCATACAACTCTGGATCTTCAAAGTTTCTATTATTAGTGCCAGGAAAGAGCTTAATTACATAATAATTGACATGTTTTAAAAAGCTAGAACGCTAAATAAAGTGATAGCATGAATAATTTTATGGTAATGGCTGGTTTATAGAACCTAAGAGTAAGAAAGATGACAAACATAAGGAGAAGATAACAATAGAGGGAGCTGAATGAAAAGAAAAGAAATCTTATTAAGAGTGTTTGATTAAATTGATACTGCAGCAAAAACGACGATGGTGAAGCTATTATTAAAAGAATGAATGAACAGCAAATGAAACATTAGTTATTTCCTAAGATTAAATTTCATAAAACATACAGACCACCACATGCATATTTAATAAATTAATAAATGTCTTATGTCATTGGCACATAATCATTTTATATTAGAAAGATTATTTTTATAAGTGATAGAAGTCATGCCCATTGCGGTTATCCATGCTTAATATTATTACATTGTCCCACATTAAAATGTCTAAAAAGTGAAAGCACCACATCAAATCAAGCCTTTGAAATGAAAGATAAAAATGAACTAAAACTAAAGTAATCTAGTTTTTTATTTTCTAGTGTATCAATTCATACGAAAATCTTCAGCCTTCTTAAGCTTTTTATCCAACAAGCAAGAATCTGAAATAGCAAATTGAGCAGGAAATTGATGTGGTCGTAGCAAAGAAGTCCTTTCTTCCTTAAAATGGTATAGGAGAAGCATTGCCTACAATAAGTAACGCACTTCATAATAAATTTTGCAAGATGATATGAACATCAACTCGGAAAACAAAAACAATCACTGAAGTGTATGTGAAGATACACTACCAGAAAAAGAGGTTAAACAGTCGACAACGTCATTTGCAAAGTGGGAAAAAACTATTGTTGCTAAAGGATCAAATTTCTGGTCACTGTCATATGTAAACAGAAAATTCAAACACAACAGAAATAATATGGCTGTTTTAGATGAAAGATGCTAGGAAAGTTTCTCTGATTAGGTTAACTTATCAGAAAAATCACTGAACTTGCCAATAAATCAACCAATAAAATGAGTCAGAACGATAACTGTGCAACGCTGGGTATGTTCTGCTGTTGGTCGCGTTCAGCTATGGGATGTGGGAGGAGTTGTTGTGGGCACGAGGGAGGATCTAGGGCAGTACGTGGTGGTCATTGACCGGTAGATTAAAAAGTTTAAGAAAGGAAAATGAAATGAGAAAGAAGCGAATTCATTGAATTAATGGGAGGACGTGAAGGAGCGCTGATACCTTACACGCATTTTTCCAGTGATGGGAAAGGAGCTTGGCAAGCATCGAACTGGGCGGAGGAGTTGAAGAGGGACAACCTCCAAAATCGTGAAGGCAGGCGAGCTTCGCGTCTATCCAGAGGTGGAGAGGGATGAGGACAGTGGTGGCAGCTGCGCGGTGATGGTTGTGCGAGGTTAGGGGGTCGCCATCTTCGGAGGGATGCGGAAAAGGGATGAGGACGGTACGGGTTAGGGTTGAACAGGCAGGGGTGGGCCGGCATTCGGCGTTGCATCACGCGGAAGAGAGAGAGAGAGAGAGAGATATTAAATGGAGGTTATGTTATAAATATCATATTTGAATGTGACCTAAAAATAAAATCCCCATAATTTTAGAGTAAATTATTCCCGGTCCTGAGTTTGAAAAGATCCTGAACTTGATATACTACTTTGACCAAAATTGGTCAATATATTTTAAAAATATTTGACTAAATCCCTTTATTCATTAATTATTTAATATTAAGTATAATTACTTACATGCCACACTATTTCACTTTATGCATTACTCATACATTTTTAATTAATTACGCTATACACACTCAAAATATTATAAAATCTTACATGCACACTTAAGTTAAAATTTAGTCTGCTCGTCGTAACTAAGAAGTTTATGTGCATAGGATGCTTCATTAATGGTGAAGGAATGAAAGCAGATGAATTGGAAGAAGAAGAAGAACAAGCTAAACGACAAACATCCAGCCAGAGGAAGATGCCAATCACGAGGTAGGGCTGGCATCAAGTTTGATTCCGGTTATCACTTTTACAAAGTTTAATTTTTAATTAAATTAAATTTAAGTTTAAATATAAATATTTTTTATTAAAATTATAAATAATGTAAAATAAAATTAATTATTATATCAAAATAATTGAAAAACATATATAATGTAAATTAATTATTATTTTAATATATGTATAACATGTAAATAGACTATGCGATATGCTTATTTAAAATTAAATTAAATTAATTTTAACTTGTCAAATAAATATGCCCTTAATTTTAACTAATTTTATGAACTGAATTTAATTTCAAGAAATAATTCTAGTTACATTATCATATTGTTATATCACATAATGTACATATCATAATATTTATATATTATTTTTAAATAATAATTTTATAATTTTTAAAAATATTATATTTATATATCATTAAATAAAATAATTATTTTTTAAATAATATAATATAATATTAAAATAACATTAAACCAATTGCACCCTAAACATAGTTGTCTACCCTATTTCAAGAAATGAGGTTTGGCATGATGCCAAAAACGATAGGATTTCACCAGCAGCAAACCCTGCTGCTGCAGCAGCAGAGAACATTTCTGTAGTAGCAGCAGCAATGCATGCTCCTGCTGTAGCAGCAGTCGTGCCTGCTGTAACAGCAGCAGAATGCAATTATGTTGCTGCTACAACAGCGGTTTCTGCTGCTACAGCAGCATTTTCTGCTGTGGTACCAGCCAAATCAGTCTCTGACGACGCCACAGCAGCAACAATAGCTGCACTCCCTGTAGCCGTTACAACGGGAAGCATTCCTACAGTGCATCCAG
>KZ451903.1:1276865-1429198 GCA_002786265.1 Apostasia shenzhenica | reverse complement strand
TAGAGCCGCTAATAGAGCGACAGACTTTATAGCTTCCTTTTCTTGTTTCGATGACACAGAGTGGCGTAGGGGCATGTCCCTCCCACTCGATTTTTGTGCGATCCTCAACGAGGATCGAATCTTTTGTACCTGATGTATCTTTTTACTGTTATAGTATTATAGGCTACGGCCGAATTTCAAAAAAAAAAACGATAGGATTTTATTAGCCATAATTTTTTTCTTAGAAATTAAAAAAATTATAAATATTATTTTATTTATTATTTTATAATATATATATAATTTTTTATTAATAAATCAATTAACTTTATTTTACATTACACATAATTATTTTTAACATAATTATTTTTATTTTTTTGCTTTCTTAAAAAAATAAAATTCCCAAATCTTATCTTTTAAATGTAAAAAAGATTCAAGCCAAGTTGGAGTAAGATGGGCACAATTTAAAATTAATTTTTTTAATTTTAAATTAAGTTTTATTCAGGTTGAAAAATTTTATTTCGATTTCAAGTGAATTTTTAAATTAAATTAAACCTAAGTAATAATTTTTAATTAAAATATTCATCATACCTGTTATATATATATATATATATTAATACTAATATTATAAAGTTATTTATATATATTATATATCATTTATTTTTTTATATTTTAACTTCTATATATTAATTATTATAATATATTTATATAAATAATTTTTTATATATGCAAAAAATATTTTAAATATATAAATTGGTATGTATAATATTGAGTAGATTTCATTTCAAGTGAGACAGTCTCACACTTTTTTATTTTTAAAAGATAAAATTTAGGAATTTTATTTTTTAAATTTTATTTAATATCTAGAAAGTCTAACATTTAAAATTTTAATTAATGCTAAATATTTCATTGATGATATGTTTTTTATTTAATTAGTATTTGGAAGGTTGATTCTTTCCTTTTCCTCGGATTCTCACACTTTTTTATCCAAGTCTAAATTTAACGTAATTATTATTTTAATAATATTTTTAAATTTATTGTAAATTTAAATAATTTTATTTTATATTAAACACAAATATAAATATTAAAAAATAATTTTATTTTACATTAATATTTTTTATATTTTTTAGTTTAAAATAATTTTATTTTACATTAAATTTGTAAACTACACATTTTTTGTTTTTTTCTAATAATCAGCCAGACGAGTATTAGGGCATAGATATATATAAATTTGCATATGTTGTTGACACGTTTTTTATTCAAAAATTGGTGAATAAAAGTTGATTATTTTATTTAAATATATAGAGAAAGTATGACGTAAAATAAAGAAAATTTTTAATATTAAAATTTATATATAAAATAAAATAAATATAAAAGATTAATTAGTTGTTTTTAAGAGCTTAAACCAAATAAGCCTTCAATTTGGAAAAATTAATTTGTAAGTTTTTTTAGATAAAAAAAGAAAAAAAATATTTTAATATTATATTATAAAATAAAATTATTTTATTATTAAAAATTATGATAAATATAAAATAAAATTAAGTTTTTTTAAAAGACATATAAAATATGTAATAAAATTAAATTTTAGGATTGAGATTTATATAAAATTTGAAATAAATATAAAAACTGATAAAAATATTTTATGGGGAATTAGAGTTTTTTAGGCTCAAACTAAATAAGTCATAAAGTAAAACTTAAAAGATGATTTTTTTTATTATAATGTGAAATAAAATTAATTATTATATTATGATACGTAAGAAATATAAGCTTATAAATAAATCAGATTTTAATATAATTCAAATTTAATAAGAATAGATATTATTTCAGATTCAATACTCTAATATGATGATTAAAATTCATCCATTTACAATGTGTAAATAACTTACCAACAAAAAAAACTATATCATAAAATGTCATTTAAATTTTTAATGTGTAAATATAGAAGTGAAAATTTTAATATTTTCATTAACCTCTAAATTATTTTAAAGGGATCTATATGTTTTTACAACTTTTTTTCAAAATTTTAATACTTATTATAAGATTTTTAATTTATTTTTATTTTCAAATAATCAATGCTATCTATATCATTGTCTTTTTTAAATATTTACATAACTTAATTTTAATTATTTATATATAAATGAAATTAATCAATGGTCCTTGTGTGTTTTTTTTAAATAATCAATCCCTAATTAATCAAATTTAGGCATGACCTAAATTGATCCAAAATCTAATCCACCAAGGATTAACTTTAATCCAATCTAATTTGTGATCCCATTCGAATTTATGTGAGTCAAATTTTGAGCTAGATCAATCCGATTTGAATCTAACCCAGCCTAGAGGGATGAAATTTTTTTAAAAATTTTCATAGATATTTTTTTTTATTCACTCACTTAAAAATTATGATGTTAATATATTTCGAATATAAGATTCCTTAGTATTCAGGTAAGCACACTCTCCACTTATCTAATAGAATACCACAAAGGTGTACTGCTAGTTAGTTATTATTTTGATGTGTATATAAGGTATGAAATAAATATACTTTTTATTTTAAAATATTTAAATAATATGAAAAATATTTAAATTATAATATTAAAATTTATGTATAATATGACACGTGAGATTAAAATTAATAAAATTACCTTTATGCAGGCGAAATAAATGCACGTAAGAAAATGACTTCTAGGCGGACATAGGGGAAGTTATCCCTAAACCGCCTTATATCTTTGCGTACTTTTTTGGATGATTTTTGGCTCATCTGTGCTAGTATTTTAGGCAAAAAATATTACGTACCGTTGATTCTCAAAATTCCGTCCTTCTCCGTCAACAATATATATATATATATATATATATATATATCAACTCGATGATTTTATTGATAAAGATAATCCCAAATTGGTGTGCAAGTTGAAATGTATGGTTTGAAACAAACATCCAAATAGTGGTATATAAAATTTGACAAATTTATGCTTGAAGAGGAATAAAAAAAAAAACACTTAATTCGATCATTGTGTTTATTTCAAAGGATTCAAAAATGAGTCATTCGCTATTCTACTATTGTATGTGAATGATATGCTAATCGCCAGCAATGATGAAGGAGTGATAAAAAAAAAAAAGTTAAATTTTGATATGTCAAAAACATTTGCAACTAATTAAAGATCTTGGTCAAGTCAAAAAAATTCGGGCATTGATATTGATCAAGAAAGATAGGAAATGTGCAAATTGATAAATCAGAATACATTTCAAAGGTGCTTGAGATAATTGAAAATGTGAATTGTAAATTACTATTTACCTTCGAACTATTGGAATAAAAATGTATTGCTTGTCAAATAAATCAGTTACTTTTGAAATCCACCTCAGAACATCATTTATTTTCTTAATTGTTGACCATGCACTAAACTAAAAAGAATCTATAATAAATCTTTTGCTAAATGCCTGTAAATCAATTATATAATAAAATTGCATATCAAAAAATAATTACATAAAAAATAAATAATATAACTATTATACTCAATGGCAATATCAAAGAAATCTGTCATCATGAATGCTACATCATCTGTTGAGTGACTTTATTTGAGCATGTTAAAGTCAATATTATATCGTAGTGAATGTCTTGCACACTTAAATAAAATAAATAAATAAAATTTGATACAAAATTAAAATATAAAATAATAATTAATTAAGTAGCTGCTCGTGAAGGAGTGAATGGCAAAGAAATCAAACCATTTAAGTGCCTCAATTCAACAGATGGACTTCATTGTCCAAATAATTATTGATTTTCTCGCTTTCTTTTTCCATTTTTGAGTAATGAAAAAGTATCTTATAAAGAGATCTCTTTATCATCATTAGTTACAGCAATTTTTACTTCAAGAATGTCATATGTATCTCTAGTTATGCACTTGATAGCAACTACCCAATCTTTTTGAGTAATATCAAGGACATAAAAACCTTTTGAAGCCTGTGTAGTTAAAATACATGGTTCACTTGTCTTAAGCAAACGTTGAAAGTTCAAGCTCACATACCCATATTTATCAACTTTCATTCCTCTTTTAGAAGTTAAATAAAGTAACAAATCTTGAGCCTGGATATTTGATTTGTATGATGTTAGTTAAAATACCATAATAGTCAATCTTAGTTTCACCAAGATCTCCAATAACTGTTATTCCACTATTTTGTGTCTTCATATTTTGTTCGTGAGCCTCTATATGATATCGATTTTCACTACATACCTTTTGTAACTAACAGCTTTAAAGGATGAACCATAAGCCAAGGCCATCAAGTCTGATTGAATAGTATTATTTCCAATCTACAAATTCATACAAATCAACTTAAATTAAAAATAATACAGAAATATAAAATACATAGTAAATTTTGTAAATAAACCAAGATTACCTTTCCTTGAACCACTTTGAGAAATTTGTATCATTATTATTTTCTTTAGAAAACTCTCTGTTACAAATTAAAATGAAATTTTAAATAATTGGAGTTGAATCCAAAATTTTATTTTAATAATAAATATATTTGTATAGAACTTGACTTACTCATAATAAGATTGCACTTCATCGCAATTCTTCAGAACATACAAATGTATTTGTTCTTGTTCTTCTCTATCAAGAATCGCTCGAATGTAGTTCACAATGAACGACCACTATGATTAAAAATAGATATTTGTTTTCTCTGATTGTATCCATCATCTTCATAATTCCTAGGTAGATAATTAAATTTTATTTTTATGCCTTGCAAATATCTTGAGCATAGCAATAAGCACTTATTGGCTATGTATCCTTCTGCAATACTACCTTCTGGGTGAGCTCTATTCCTAATGAGATTTTTAAAGAAACTCATCTCTTGTTCTATTGGGAACATCCATCTAAATTGAACTAGTCCTGCCATTTTTGCTTCTGTAGCTAAATGGATAGGAAAATGTATCATTATATCAAAAAATGAGGGTGAAAAGATCATTTCTAGCTTGCATAAGGTAGTAGCTATTCGACATTCAAGATCTAAAAAAAATTCCTTCTCTAAAACTTTGCTACATAATGCTGAGAAAAACTTAGCAAATTCAACAACCGGCTCCACAACATTATTAGGCAGTACTCCGCGTATGACAATTGGAAATAGATATTTCAATAGAATATAATAATCGTGACTTTTCAAGCCAATAAGTTTGCGCTCTTTTACGTTGATGGAGTATGCAATATTTGAAGAAAATCCATCTGACACTTTTATGTTCTCAAGTATTTCTAATATTTTTCTCTTATCTTCAGCAGATACCATGTAAGTTGTTGGTAGCATCACTTCTTTGCTTCCATTATTTACTATATGTAATTCAGATCTTATTTCAATCTCTTGCAAATCATGTCGACATTTGAAGTTATCTTTGGATTTACCTTGCAAATCAAGAATAGTTCCAATAAAACTTTCACTTGTATTTTTGATAATATGCATAACATCTAAATTATGCTTTAATAATAACGAACTTTACTAAGGCAAATTTAGAAATATACTTTTTTTATTCCAGTTGTCACCTCTCTTTTCATGTGACACCTTCTCCTTTACTTTAGTATTTTTAGATAAAAGTTTTCCTTCAAGATCAATTACTTGAGATACTATTTCACTTCCCATCAAAAATCTTGGAGCTAAACGCAGTTCTTTGGTACCATCGAAAGATGCAGCATCATACCTCCATCTATGTTTTTTAGGTAAAAATCGTCGATGACCCATATAACATTGTTTACATCCGTGAGACAAACGAAGGGAATGAGTGTTCTTGTTGCAATTTGGACATGCTAATTTTCCTTTTGTACTCCATCCAGAAAGCATTCCGTATGTTGGAAAATCACTAATGGTCCATAATAATAGAGCATATAACTTAAAATTTTTTATTTTTTGATGCATTATAAATCTCAACTCCGTCATTCCAACGCACATTTAGTTCTTCAATTAAAGGTTGTAAATATACATCTACAGCTTCACCTGGACCTTCAGGACCTGGAATCAACATTGATAAAATAAAATTTGATGATTTCGTACACACCCATGGAGGCACATTGTATGGAATTAAAATAATAGACTATATACTATGAGGTTTTTTGGAGCATGCAAAAGGTTTAAAACCATCCGTAGAAAGACCAAGTCTAACATTGCGCGGCTCTTTAGCAAATTCTGGATATATATTATCAATCCATTTTCATGCGTCTAAATCAGTTGGATGTATTTTTTCATCTTTTACTCTTTCTTCATGATGTCATCTCATATCAGGAGCCGACTTTCTGCATAAGAACCAACGTTGAAGTCGAGATATTAACGGAAAATAATGAAGTGTCTTGTAAGATAACCTTTTTTTTCTTTTTCTTTGAGTTGCAAATATTTTTTTTGCCTTCATTCTTCCACCTTGATGCCCCACATATTTTACAATAATTTGTATCCTGATTATTCTTCTAAAATAACATGAAAAGGTAATGAGGCCTAGGTCACGTATAAGATGCTTGGTTTCCTCATATGAATTTGGTAAAATAGAACCATTTGGTAGCATATCTTTATTCAAAAACTGTAACAATAATAAAAAGGTAGTGTTACTCCACCGCCCGATAGTTTTTAAATAAAGCAATTTGACAATGACTTGCATCTTTGATATTTTTGCACAAGGATATAGAAGAGTTTCTAAATCTTTCATCAACCAAAAAAACTTATCTGCATATCTATTCGGAACATCATTATGATTTGAAGATATGTTTTTGAAATTACTGGATGTTTGCATTCTGGGAAACATGTCTTCTAATAATTCATGCATGTCATCATCCTATTCTGCTGAGCTTGAGCTTGATTCATCCAATATTTCATTATTGAAATTTTCTCGATGATAATACCATACATCATAATCATTCGTGATTCTATAGGCTAATAGGTGATTTCGTACTTCATCAAGATTTTCAGAATATTTATTTTGCATTTTATACAGGGACATCAGATAACAGAAAAATTTCTAATATTTTCTTGAGTATATCTTAAGAATTCCTCGACTCCATTAATATATTCAGGATTAAGTCCATCAGACTTAGAAAGATTCATCCAGCACTTGTTAGGATCCATAGAATAGAATAAAGCAAGAGCACCTATATATACATGCACATCAGTAAGTAAATAGTATGATTTGAGAACAAAATATCAACATCATAATAAGTACACCAAAAAGATGAACAGATTTATTTAAAACATCAATGATCATAAAGCTGATACTAGATGCATAGAGAGACATTTTCAACATCAATGAAAATCACACCTCTTATTCTCTACTTTGCAAATAATACAAAAAATGATTTATTACAACTAGTATTTTATGATGTAGATGTTTTATGGCATTATTATAACACCAAGTTCTCTTAAAAGTTACTATGACATTAGTTCTTGACAAAATAAAGTGGAAGTGACAGGATCGAATGTTTCTACCCTTATATCTCCCGCAATTTTCGGAGAAAAATTGCCTCAGATCTACTTATAAATGACATCTAAAGGAAAGGTAAAAAAATCAAAATAAAATGGTGAAATAGTAAATTAGAGTGAAACCTTAAAGGAACAAGTTACAAATTAAGATTAAAGCCAGAAAAACAAAATTATTAACTCTGAACAAAAGATCAAAATAAAACACCAAGAAATCTCTTGAAGCATACAATGGAGGCTGACAGACTATTTTTAAGGTCGAGGAGTGGACGATGACTGCTAGCTATATATGGTCGAACAATGGCGGCCGAGCAGCGGAGGCCGGGCAGCGGCGGGCGAGCACCGGCGACCGATCTAGCGCAGCGAGCGAGTAGCAGATGGAGGATTGGCTGCGGCTGGAGATGGATGCATTGAGGGAATGGGAGAATATATATTAACGATCTATGGGTGTGATTAGGGTTATTTGAAATATTTTTATGCGAAAAAGAGCGCCATGGAAAAAATTTCCCGCCCAACTATATATATATTTTCTTAAGATTTAATACGCACGAACGAGTCGAGTTCGAGTGAGTTTAACTCAAACTAAAAAATTTCGATTTCAAATTAAGTTTGATACAAATTAACAAAATCTAATCGATTTTAATTTAATTTTTGAGTTGAATTAAACTTTATGTTTAGTCTTATTTTTTTAAAAAAATTTATTTTACATATAATATATAATATATATTATTTTTTAGTTAAATTTATATTTATTATATAAATATTTATACATAATTTTTTTATTTTATACTTTAAATCACTTCAGCATATATTTTATATAACATATATATATATATATATATATATATTCATGTATACATAATATATTAAAATATATTTAAAATTTTTAGCTATACATGTATATAATTAATGTACAAATATCGAGTTAATTATAAGTTGAATTAATTTTTTTTAGCAAGCTAATTTTGAATTATAAGAAAATGGAGTCGGGTTATAACAATTAATGATATATGTATCTTTTTATTAAAATTTTTGATACTTAAAATTTTATTTTATAAAGCATTTATTGAATTTTCTCTAAATTAGCTTAAATAACTTAACAAGGGGACATTTAAATAGATCAGTATAATAATAACAAGGATAATTGAATACTCTTGTTAAAATTTGTTGCTATTGAAATATGATAATTACCAAAGACTTGTTCCCTTGTTAAAGTTTTTGTTAAGATGAGATTTACTAGATATGTTAACAAGGAATATCTGTCTTTGTTAATATTTTCTTGTTAATATGTAAATTTCTTGTAGTGTTTAATTTCAAGTTAACAACAAAGAACTTCTTGAAGAATAACGACATTGAAAAGGTGAAGATGAAAAATATTTTATGCACTTTTACAAGTATAAAACAAAGTTTATTCATAAACTGTTATATTTCAATCTCTGGATGGCTATTTTTTATGAAAATTTGTTATTATCATAAACTTAAATGATCTTCCGGGTTTTACTTTTATTATAATATGTAAATATATATCTTCTTCTTCAATGGCAGCAGACTCTAATTATTTCACTGGAACCAAACGGCAATGGGGTTGGTGACCACATGCTTGCCTGAATTCCAGACGATCTTCCCTCCTTTCACCATCGTCGTCCCTGGATATAAACTGGTAGCTAAGGTGACATCGTAGCTGATCTCTTGTTTCTTTCTCGTGAATTTTAGCTCATATGTCGACAAATAAATGTTCACTCCTGCCGGCTCTGTGATATTCGCCCGGTACACCTCCCTATCGTCGCCGACGTTCTTTGCCGTTCGTCTCACCGTCATGCTCGGCAGAGCTAGCGTCAAGTTAACTGATATCGACGGGTAGTTCAGCTCCGATGCGTTGATCACCTTCTTCACCTGTGAGCATTTCGTCTGCTCCCCAATCGTCAAAGTTGCCTGCCGGTCATTGTAACCCAAGCTGCAGACGTATCTCTTGTAATCATCGAGAGTGATATCGTAAACGAGCCCGGGATCCATCGCCCTCACCGGGTTCACCATGCCGGCCCCCATGGTGTAAATCCAAGCAGTTTGATTCGACTTTTGGTCAACGATGAGGTCTCCGGCGGCCGTGGTGCTATCGTTCGCCGTGGTGGTGATGGCTGAGTTGATCTCCGATGGTGTCCAGTCCCGATGCTGGCTCCTCACCAGCGCCGCGATGCCAGACACGTGCGGCGCGGCCATGGAGGTGCCGCTTTCGAAATTGAAGTTGCGGGTCGCGAGCGGGGAGGGGTTGGGCCCGACCGCTTTGGGCCAGGCTGCCAAGATGTTGACTCCGGGAGCGACGATGTCGGGTTTGATCACGCCACCGTTCATCCTACCTGGCCCGCGGGAGGAGAAGTAGGCCACCGCCGGTGCTGGCCTGAAGCCGAAGTTTGTTCCGTTAAAACGGATGGTACCCGTGGCTGCGCTTTGGTTGTTCAGATAGTAATCTAGAATGTCAACGCCATTAACGTAGTTGACGCGTGCCACCGGCAGAACGTGGGCTTCCGAGAAGGTGGTGTACCCTTGGTAGGGGAGGTTCATAACGATCATGGCCTCTGCTCCGGCAGCATAAACGGCCTCCCCTTTCTCAATGTCTTCTATGAGCCCAGCACTGCACAGCACAATTTTTCCTCTCAGGTTCATGGAGCTCAAGGAACTGGGATGACAGCACTCGGCTTCCCAGCTGCCCTGCTTTCCGGGATACTCGAGCTGCAATTTCTTGGAAGAATTGAAGCTGCTCGGCTGGTACGCCGACTCGCCGGGAAATGTTCTTCCGTCTCCCAGCTCGACGACAGCCACGATTCGCCGGTCGGTTGAGGCTGCGCCGACGGTGAGCACCCACGGTGCGCAGTGGTTAACAGTGCCATTGCCGGGGCCACTGTTCCCGGCGGCGGCTACAGTCACGATTCCTTTTTTGAATGCCTGCATTCCCCCTCGGGAAATGACGTCACTATACAAGGTGGCTCTTGGGTTGCCGCTGATGGACATGGAGATGATGTCCACTTCATCTTTCATTGCCTGATCCATGGCGGCTAGTTGGTCCGTGGCGCCGCAGCCTACACGTGGGAAGCAGACCTTGTAAATGGCAAGGTGAGCCAGGGGGGCTGTGCCGGAAGCGGTGCCATTAGCCTGGCCGAGGACGTTGGCATGGTGGACAGGACTGCCGGCAGCGGTGCCGGCGACGTGGGTGCCATGGCCGTTTGTGTCTATTGGTGAAGGATTTAAGCCACCATGGAAGGCTTTGGCGGCGACAATCTTGTTTGTGCAGCGGAAACCGGCGGTGGAACAGTTTCCCTTGAACTTGGGTGGCGGCGGCGGCATGAACCGGTCGTGGAAGGAAGGGTGGGTGGGTGTGATGCCGGTGTCGATGATGGCGATGACTATGGATTCGCCTTGCATGGTGCCGGCCCAGCCGTTGTCATCGCTGAGGCCAAGGTATCCCGGCGTGTAGGTGGTGTCCGGCTGGTAGAACTCGTTCGGCTGAGCGTGGATGAATCCGACCATGGATTTCACGGCATCTAGCTCCTCTGGTGAGAACCTGGCTGCAAATCCGCTGATGACATGGCTGTAGGAGTAGAGCAACCGCGGCTCGCCGGAGGCAAGAGTGGTATTGGGAAGGAAGGAGCGGTGCCAGCGCTCAAGCTCCTCGTCGTCGAGGAGCTCGTGCCGGAGGGGTCTCTCCACGTGCACAATGTAGGTCTCGGTCTTGCTGGGGACGATGGGCAGAAGCAGAGCATGGGTCCCTGGAAGAGCAGCTGGATGATCAGTCGAGAGGAGGCAGAGAAGGGTTAGGCAGCTGATGAAGAAGATCCTGGACTTGGGATTCTCCATTAAAGAAGGGATGGGAGCAGATCGATTGGAAGAAGAAGAAAGAGCAAGCTGGATTATATGCTCTCACAACTCACTCATTCTCTTCGATGAAGAGGTAGGAAAGTAGAGTTTCCAATGCATTCGTGAAATTTGCATAAAATTCCATTGATAATTGAGCTTGGCTCAACATGTCATTCTGTCCATGATTCATATCAAACATGAGTTTCTTATGTTCACCTATTATTTCAAAATGTTTGTGTTATTATTGTTTTATTCTCTAGCTGTTGATTATGGTGCTAATAAATTTTAAGTCGAGCTTTTGTATAGACTTATATATATATATATATATACACGTTATGTGCATCGATCACACGGTTTTCACGCTCAAGATACAGTGGACATGTTGTGTTTATGTATAAATTAATTATGTGCAAATTAGGACCTACGCGCATTGAAGCGTTTCAATATTGAGTCGCACAAGCACGTCTTCAACCAATTGTGTATACAACCAGCATTCATCAGGTCAACCATATATACAATATCTTACTACAACATTCGATGTTCAATCCGCTTTAAAAACAGACATTCAAACTATTCCGCATTCAATACTTATGCTATTTTCGAAGATATTCAAAGCCTGTTATAAGAGAAAGCATCGTGAAAAGAGAATATTCAACCAAAGTTTATGAAACTCTGAGATCGAGTAGCAAATTAAAACATGATGCATTTCTCAAATTACTAACTTTACTAAAGTGTATTTATATAAAAAAAGAGGTAATTACATACAACATATTAAAATTTAATAAAATTATATGTTTCACATAATATTTTTTTAAGAAATTATGAAACAAATTATTTATGTATCTTTATAGATATTACTATATTATTTATAATTCATTGGTTCATAATAAATTTTTTTATCTAATTAAGTTAACTTTTAAGTGGGGTATATATATTATACATAATTAATTCATGAAACTAAGACATTAAGGCCTAGAATCTAAATTCTTTGATATTAAATTTAATTTTTTTCGTTTGTCTGAAAAAAAACTCGAACCAAACGAGACCATAGCATAGATCCATGCAAACTTGCAGAAGATTATTGTCATCATTGTAGATAATTTCTTTCACCCAATCCCTCCTCATCATGGAATCTCTCCACAGTGCCCCTATTTCCCATGGCCTCAATCACCAGACTTTCATTAAAACTGTACGTTGCAATCCTCGCCTCCCAATACTCTTCCCCCCTATATTGCATAGTTCAAATTTTCACCGCATATTCTTGAGTTCTTATTCGACACTAAATCATCGCTTCTCATCGAATCCTTCCCATTATGTCACCTACAAACTTTGATTGGGTACGTAACATCTCACCTGATTAAGTCTTCTCGGGCCTAAAATCATCGTAGCAGATTCGAAATCATGATTGAAGTATGGGAACATGCTTCAAGCACAAGTGAATGTCATCACAATAACAGGTGGTCTAAAGTGGCTCAAAGTAAGAGATTTAGAGACCGATTGGCCATCAATCTCCTGCAATTGCATGGTCAGGAAAACTAGGCCTATCAATGAGTCAAATTCAGATCGAATTGACTTTGATTCAAATCTGACTCACATGGTATTCAAATAAGATAAAAATTAGATTGAATCAGGATTAATCTGGATCTAATCACCAAATTCGATTCATAACTTGCAACAAATCAAATTTATGGATAAGGTCCATTTGGAACTCTGGTCACCAATTTTTTTTTATTAATCATTCAAGTATTGATTAATTATTTTTAAACAAAATTTTCTTTATATAATATAATAAAAAAAAGTTATATAAATATTTAAGAAATTGAAACATTTTGCATGCCTCTCAATTCTAGTTCAATTATATATAAAAATGTAATACTCTGTGTTTTTAATTCGAAATTTAGAATCTGGTAATTGCACATTTATAATTTAACCCCCTAAATATTAAAAAAAATGATAAGTATTATATTAATATCACGCATATATTTACAAATATATTTAAAGAAATTTTAATATATTTCCTTGAGAATAATCTTTTAAACGATCATAATAAGTTAAATAAATTTTCAAAAATTTTAAAAAGACAGCCAAAAAAATATTTTTTTTTAAAAGATTCAATGGTTTAAGTTATAAAATAAAAAATGATTTAATGTATTATTGATGAAAATTTGAGTAATACGTATATAAATATCCCAAAAAACTACTATATCAGATACTATCATCAATAATTTGAAGAAATATTTTAAAAATTAATAATGAACATTAAATATTTAGGAAAATATGCATAGACTGGCATATCTCCCTAAAATAATTTAGGAATCATAAAAAATACTAAAAATCTTACCATAGTCTAGGATTGCATATTAAAAATTAAAATTAACTATTTTATTATTCAATTTTAATAACTTAAATGGTTGAATCAATATTATATTAGAAAAAATATTTATTTTCTCATTAAATTCAAATTGAATCATGTATCAAATCTTATATATAGGCCTAGGGTAAATGCTGTAGAATGTAGCAAAGCACACTGATAATTGAGGAAAAATATATGGCAATATTATCACATTATTTGTACTATATGAAAATGTTAAATTTTGAGCTCCTAAAAAAAAAATTTATCTTTAGTATTAATTAATTAATTAGAGCCATCAAGTTTTAGATAAGCCTCTTCATGCTTATGCTACATAAACTGCCACATGTCATTCCTCCTTATAGAAATTATAATTTATTTCTCAAAATTTTTGTCTTAATTTTAAATTTTAAAAATTATAATTTTACTTTTGATTTATTTTAAACTTCTTCTTATATCATAATTCTTTATAATAGAAACTATAATTTGATTCATTAATTTTTAAGTTATTGAAAAAAGTAGTATTTTAGTATTATAATTTGATTTTCTGATTTTCAAGGTACTAAAAAAACTTTTAGAACAAATCAGTCAAAGTTATCTAATTTTAGATAAGTACAAATTAAAATTATTTAGTCTCGCCTTGATGCATCGCACTATATAAACTGTCATAAGTCACTTTTTTTTTACAAAAATTATAATTTGTACCCTAAAATTTCTTAATCTTGATTTTAGGTCTTAAATAATTATAATTTCACTCATGATTATCTTAAACTTCTTCTTACAATTTAATTCTTTGTAACAGAAATTATAATTTGATTCTCTGAATTTCAAGCTGCTAATTTTTTTTTTTTTTGCCTATTAGTACAAATCAATCAGAGTTATTCAGTTTTAAATAACCATAAATCAAAGATGTCTAGCGTTGCCTTCGTGCATTACGCTACATAAACTGTCACATGTTACTCTTTCTTTATAAAAATTATAATTTGTTCTCCAAAATTTTTTAGTCTTGATTTTAGGTTCTAAAAAATTATAATTTAATTTTTCAATTTTCAAGAAGCAAAAAAGTAGCCTTTTAGCATTATAGTTTGATTTCTTAATTTTCAAGCTGCTTAAAATAAATTATATTTTAGTAAAATCAATCAAAGTCACCCAATTTTAGATAGAGATGAATCAAAGTCGTCCAACATTATCTTCATGCATCGCATCACATAAATCACTCTTTTACTCTCTCTTTGCAAAAATTATAATTTATTCCCCAAATTTCTCTTACTCTTAATTTTAAGTTCTAAAAAATTATAATTTGGCTTTTGATTTCTTAAACTTCCTCTTGGGTTCTAACTCCTTATAACAAAAATTATAATTTAGCTTTTCAAATTTTTTAATCTTAATTTTAGGTCCTAAATAATTATAATTTGATCACTAATTTATTTTAGACTTTTCTTAGGCATGATTTTTAATAATAAAAATTATAATTTAGTCCTCTAACTTTTTTAGTATTAGTCTTATGTCCCATAGAATTATAATTTAACCCTTGATTTCCTTTAGATTTCATCTAGGCCTTAATTTCTTACAATGTAAATTTCTCTTAGTTTACAAAATTATAATCTAGTGCCTTGATTTATCCTTGATTTCATCTCAAGTCCTAATTTCTCACAATGTAAGTAATATTTTAGTTGTATAATTTCTCTTAGTTTTAGTTTTGGATCCTAACTACTTTGAAAATTATAAGTTTGTTCTCCAATTTTTCTTAGGATGAGTTTACTTGTATGAAAAACTATTTCGATGTAGAATAATTATTTCGATATTTACTTTAATTAAAGGGACATTTACATGCATGCCACACAAATAGCTCTCCCATAGTAATCCCTATTCACATATTATGGAATAACTATTCATTCTCTCTACTCAAGGAATAGTTATTCTTTGTAAGCTAAAATTATTATTTTAAAATTACTTTTGATCATACACATACATATATATATATATGTATGCATACGTCTGAATATATTTATATGCATCCTTATATATATATATATATATGTGTGTGTGTGTACACACATATATGTTTAGGGTTTAGGGCGCGTGCGTGTGTATACTATGTTTAGATATATACTTATATAAGTTATATTTATTAATTATTTAAATGATAATAAATAATATAAAATTTTATTAAGTTATATTGACGGATATTTTAGTACTTTTCTTTTCTATGATCACTTCTTATTTTATATTTCATTCTATTCAAGTAAACAAAGAAATTGTCATTCTATTATTCTTAAAATGATAGTTCTATTTCTATGAAATGAAATTTAATTTCAATTTTATTTCATTTTATTGAATTAAATGTAACGTTAGTATATAGTATAGATTCTATGAAATTATAATTTAGTTTTCAAATTTCTCATAGTACTGATCTTAGATATGAAATCCTTAAAACAAAAATTATAATTTCATTTCTTGATTTCTCTGGGTTTTAGTCTCATATTATAAAAAATAATAATTTGGTCTTCTGATTTCTCTTACTTACGATCTTAGGTTTGAATTTTTTTTAAATCAAATTGCAATTTATTTATCAATTTCTCTTACATCTTTGGTCTTAATAATTATAATTTACTAGTCTTATTTCTCTTAATTTGGACCTTTAATCCTAATTTCTTATTAATTAAAATTTTTGTACATAACTTAATGTTTAGAATTGCCGTTTTAATTTGTTGTTAAACAAAAAATGAAATTGGGCTCGAATCGAATAACGAGTCTAAATTATCTTGTTTTTGGCTCAATTCCATTTCTGATATAAAGGGAACTCAGTTCAGTTCTAATTTTAAAAATTATTGTTCCAAAAATTATTTAATTCAAGTACAAGTTTGTTATAGAATTAATCTGAATCTCATATAGTTACTCTTATTAATATAGCACGTACAACATATTTGCAGAATATTAGTGTAATAAAATGTTAGCAGTATTCCATAAGAAAAAAATGTTGAAGTATATTTAATTGGGAAATGAATTTCTTTTGATTCTGTGTTGGCTCGATTTTGGATACGAGCTGACTCTATTCCAAATCGAGCCAAAATCATGCCAAAATCGAGTCAATATTGAGCTACAAATAATATTTGAAAAGTAAAAGATATTAATTAAAAGTTCTGATATTAATGGAGATAACCAATAAGACTGCTAGTTCTTCAAGTTATTAATATCATATGAAAGGTGTATAATATTAAATTATCAGTTTGAATCATATAAGTATAAATATATATATATATATGCTGTATATTATTTTATAAAAAATTCTCATTTTAATTTGAATATATTTTGAACAAGTCATGTGCAAATTCAAAATTTATTACAAATTTAACCTCTTTTTAATTTGAATTAAAAATTAAAATATACTATTAAATTCAATAAAAATATACATAGAGGATATAAAATTCTATTAGTTTTGTGAGATATAAAAAATATTGTAAATTTAGGTTAATTTGAGTTAAATGCATAACAATATTATTATAAGGAAGCAGTTGTAATCTAATTTTTAAAATGAAATTAAATAAATATTCAATTTTAATAGAATTCTGTATTGTTGTAAATCTATGTTTTATACATGAGTTATTCATAACTTTCGAAATATTATCTTTAATATAATATTTTTATTTGAGATTTTCAAATAGTTTTATTTTTTGAAATATTTATATATATGCAGCATAATTCATAGCATATTATGCTACATATATTTTCTCTGCAAAATTTGTATTATAAAATTTTATTTATTTTAAAAACAGTATGTGTAATATAATATGTTAATATTTATGTGTATATAATTAAAAATAAAAAAATAAGTAAGATGTAAAATAAATTTAATTTTAATAATAATATATATAATTTTAAATAATATAATTCTATGATATGAGCAATAAAATTAATTTTAATTTAAAATTAAAATTAGTCTGTGTTGCAAACAATTCTTTTTTTTTTAATTTGACCAGCCCTTCCAGAGTTTTGCCTAGGTGACATATATGTGTTTTTTTTTTGGTAAATTGCGATTATTTAATAGTAAAAAAATAATAATTATATATTAATTAAAAAACGAATGATATTATTTTTATAATTTTAGGAATTTAAATTCAATGTTTTAAAAAATTATTATTAATTTGAAATGACTTTTCAATTTTAAAGCCTTGATGCAATTTATCTTTTTTTTGGAGTTTTTACATATAGAACATAAAATTTACACGAAATTACGCATTTCACCATCAATTCGTAAATATTACCACTATCACACCATATTCATTTAAATTTTACGTATTTCACATATTTCACATATTTAATATACTTTATAATATTATATGTAAATTAAAATGCATAAATTCATTAATATTTAAATTCTAATATATATTTTTATTTTTTACTGTAAGCACATCAATTTTTTTACTTTAATTAAAAATTATAGTCATGTGAATTTAAATTCGGCACTCTAATTGAAAATTTTAAATAGGATAAATAAATTTAAATACATAAATTCATAAATATTTAAATTATTATTTATATAAATTAATTTATTTATAGTATTTAATTAATATATTAATAATATAGTTAAGATCGATACCAATTTAGAAATGTGAAGTTCACCATCAAAGAATATGGTGTGAAATATGTAAAATGCGTAAAATTTAAATGAATATGGTGTGATAGTGGTAATATTTATGAATTAATGGTGAAATGTGTAATTTCGTATAAATTTTATGTCTTGTACGTAAAAACTTTTTTTTTTTTTAATGATGAAACAATGGTAGGTTAGTGGTCATCGTTTCGCCATCAATTTCTTCTCTTTATTTTTTTTTTTTTTTTGATAAGGACGCCATCAATTTCATTTATGGAGAAAAGAAGCAACTAATCGTGGACCTTGGGCAAGCTCGCGAGGGAGGGAGGGAGAGAGAGAGAGAGAGAGAGAGATGCCGTAACTCTGAAGCAAGCGAAAGGTAGCATCTCCGTCAGATGAATCTCTTGGTCTAGGTCTAATCTGTACATCCTCCTCTGATCTTCTCTGTTTTTTTATAAATATATATAGCTTTTGGGATCAAAAGCAATCGGCTCGCCGAAGAATTCGTGATCTGTTCAGGTAATCTCTCTTCCTGCTTTGATTTGCTCTCTAGAGAAGACGATGTATCCACCGCCGGGCGCCCAGGAGATGTCTTACTACGATCACATCCAGCGCAGGAACGAAGAGAAGGGCTGTCTCTATGCCTGGTATTTCTCTCTCTGAAATGAAGAAAAAAGACTCTGTTTTTTCTGCTTTGTGTTCCCCTGTTTTTTATATGAAGACTTATGCAGCTTGTTTGCGATGTGCTGCTGCTTTTGCTGCTACGAAACCTGTGAGTGCTGCCTCGACGTCCTCTGCTGCTGCTGTTAGGCTTTTTATGTAACTATTTATGATCGGGGAAGAAGAATGGTTGTTTCTTCTTCAGCTTTGTCTTGTCAGTAAACTCTGTCTCTGCCCTGTTTCCCTCTCTGTTTGAAAACTCTGCTTATGTAGTAGTTTGGTAAGTCTTTGAACAAAAAACTTGCATTTTCTTCTTCTGTGATGTTATTTATGATATAAGAATAATAAGTGATGTGGTTCTTCTTTGTCACTCTGAAAATATCAATGAATCACTTCAACCAATTTTGTTGTTTTGCTTTCATAAAAAAGTTTTGTTGATCTGCAAATTGTCCACAGCTCAAAAATACTGGAGATGAATATCTGTAATGTGATGCCTTTTGCTTTGCCAGAGTGGGCAGTGAATAATTGTCAGGTTATGTCCTGAGAAGAAGAAGAAATAATCACCGGTGCAAGGTAGTGGTTCTAGCAGGCTTCTAAGCCTGGTAAATGGAGAGAAGCACAAAAATGAATTGTCGCATATCCGAGAGAGATGTAAGTTTCTAAACTATATAAATAAATAGCATGATCTCAATCTACAGAGGCATTTTTAGCGCAAAACTTTAAGGCTAATGATAAAAACCCAACACATAAGCATACTTGAGCTACAGTAATTTAGGGATAATGACTCTCCTGAATCGACTAAAGAAAAATTTTGAGCATAGGAGAGTAGCATTATGAAAAAGTAATGAGAAGAGCTCTAGGCCTGTCACTAGTGTTGTGTCTGTGTCATACTTTTTTTTTTCTTTCTCTCAGTACTTATAGCATGCTAAAGTGAAGGGTTATATGATCCGTTGCAACATGCGTCATCACATGTATGGAATATTTTGTGAAAGAGATATGGGCAGTCATTGCAGCTTTATGAGTAAATTGTTTTAATTTAATTGCTTAAGAATTGACATGTCGTATAAATTGTTAAAGATATCGAGGGGAACAGAGATATCGAATAAAAGTATTCAATACTTGGTCCTTTGTTGTCTTTTGACTTCGACATTATCCCTGTCATTAGATGATAATACATAAGATCTAGACGCAAACTTATGATAAAAAAAATTGCTCTCCTTTTATTTTTGAGTTCATATAACATTTATTCAGCCATACACACTCAACGAGAAAAGATGATATTTTATTATGTGTCTCACAACAGTCTATAAATAGGAGTTGGCTCGATCAATACTTGATATTCTATTCAACTAAGCTTGATTAGCACTCAATGGAGTCAAATTTCTTCAAGCACTTTGGCTCACAATGGAAATAGCTATCATCAGCACTGTAGCATAAAGTTTCTTTTTAATGGCACATCAGGGGGAGCTAGCTAGTTTCTTGCCTCTGTCCTCTTGTGAACAGCAAAAATTGATGGCTGCTTATTTTTATTTCTCTTTCTGATCTACTACTGCCTATCCAATTTGAACACTCACTCAGTATAAAATACTAACTACTATATACGTTAGATATGCAACGTGGTGATGAGATGTGGATAGTGATGGGCTACATCATGTTGTAGGACGCAACATATGGCAATAATATTAAGGGTTTCTGATTTGATATTATCTTAATATTATATTATGTCGTTTAAAAAAAATAATTATTTGATTTAATGATACGTGTAGATAATATTATAAAATTATTACTAAAAATATGATATTTAGTTATCAAGATATTTAAATAATATGACACAACATCAAAATAATATCAAACCAAATGCTTATATACAGAATGACACAAATCCAAAAAATACGTGATGCATATTAGTTCATGATAATCTTAACAATGAGAATTAGGATAGCATACAGGCTATCATCCTAAATACTAAACAAAATGCTGATAACCATTTTTTTTTTGATAATTTGAAAAAATATCATCTCATTGCTCTAGCATCATCACTCTTCTTCCTGATGACCAATTCGTCACAATGCGGAAAACTTTTGTTTAAAACTCGCACAAGTACAAACTCATAAGAAATCAAGTAGGATATCATTATGAAGTATTGCAGAGTTAAAGAAGGGAAATTCTTCTAAGCCTAATTCATGCAAACATAAAAGCCTACTGTTTGGTAAGGGGACCAAAATTATGACCAAAATAGCATTAATTTAAAAAGCAATAATAATAATAATAAATAAATTTTTTAATTATTCTACACAAATTTTAATATCAAAAAATATTATTTTATTTCACATAAGTGAAATAAAGTTGATATTTTTATTAAAAATTATTGAGTATGTGAAGTAAAATAATATTTTTTTATATTAGAATTTGTGTGGAATGATTAAAAAAAATATTTATTATTATTATTATTATTTTTTAAACTAGTACTATTTTGGTCTCTGCGCCAAACAGAGCCAGAGTCTGTTTATTTGTAAGGTTAAATAAAGTTAATTTTTAATATTAAATTTCATGTATGATATGATATGTCAGGTTAAAATTAAACCAGATTAATATTAAATTTTAAAATAAACTTAGCTTTAATGACAAAATAAGCTACTATAGAATGAGATTGAGCTTCACAATAAGGATTAGAGTGAAATCACCTCATATAAAATTTGTTCTTGCATCCATGGTGAAGAAAAAAATCTCCATATAAATTAGAACATTAACTTGGTGATAATTAGAATAATTTCTAAGCAAAGCTCTTAGACCATATAAAGTGTTTTGAGGTAAATTAGTACATTAGCACATGTAAGAAAAATCTAATTAACATTCATAATTTTATCCAAAGAGTCATTAATTATTATACATCATCTAAACCAAATTAAGATTAAGTCCTAGAAAAATCCTTAATAGCCTTTGTCTCGAGTTGTTAAAGATGAGATTTTGAGCTGATCCGATTTCAGCTTAAGATTGAATTGAAATTTTAAATCCAAAATGTGAATAAGAATAGTTCTATTTAATCTTGTTCTGAAATATGCTTGCTTTGTTTATTATTGATTCAAATTTGATGTGAGCCAAAATCGATTTAATTTTTAATTAATTTTCAATTTTTCAATTAAAATTTTGGGTATAAATATTTTTTTATTCAATCAACTTAAATCATATCGTTCATCTTGATCTAATGATTAGAAATATAAATAAAAAAATAAATTTATAGTCAATAGAATGCTATTAAGAAAAACTAATATACTAAAGTAAGTTGTATATATGAATATTTATAAATAAATTTTTTATTTTTAATTAGTCTTAGGATCAGATTAGCTAGCTAGGAGATGAGAATTTATGAGAATGAGGCTTGCCCTTTAATACATGATGCTTTCCCACTTGACAATTGAGGATGAGATGCACTCCACAATGGATGGTTTCAGAGAGAGTATGAGAACCTTATCATTCTTGGCCCTGAGGTGATTGCTGGCCTCCATTTCGGGAGAACTCAAGGATCCAGTTCCCTGCAGTTGGCTAATATGGATCTGTGTAATGTTAAGCGTTAAACTCAGAAATTTAAGTGTAATGACCCTTAAGTTTATTATAGAATTTTAATCAATTTTAAAAAATATTATTTCAAAAAAATATCTTTTCTATTCTAATTAAAAATCAATACTTTTTTTTTGAAAGTCGATCGTAATTTATGCATTAAAATAATAAAAATAAAGTATCAAATACAGAATAAGCAATCCCTCGAGAGGATTGCACAAAAATCAATACTTCTTTCGCAGTGCATTCAAACAAAAAACAAAAAAACCTACGGGACGACGATGATCTGGACCCTACGATTGACTATGCCCACAATCCACCGTCGAATTGGTGGGACCGTTGTGCGGGGGTTCCCACATTCCCCCTCGTGCCCGCAAGCCGCTGTATACAAATAGCGCAGGTGCGTCTCCCCTTCATTTTCTCCACTGTCTTCTCGCTCTTTGGATAACTACAGAGAGAGAGAGAGAGAGAGAGGTGGAGAACTCAGAGAGTACATCGAAGGGATCATCGGCGGCGTCGATGGCGAAGAAGAGGAAATCGGATGCATCAAGGCTGGACGAGGTGGATCGCTCCATGTATTCAACCTTCTGCACCGCCGCGAACTCTCTGTCGCAGATCTACACCCAAGCCATGAGCCAGAAGAAGCTCGCCTTCCAAGCCGGCGAGCGCCATGCCCTGGTTTGCCTCATCATTCTACTTCTCCACCCCCCTCCAAATCCCCTGTGGACATTGTCGGTGGATATTTTGAGATGTATCGTTCATGGGAATTTACGCCGTAGTATGAAGGTAGGAAGTAGTTTGACGGTCGGAAAGGTTTCACTGAATCACTGCATCGGAGAATTTTGGTCGATGAACATGCCTTCTGCTTGATTGCTTCTGTGATTATTTTGTTATGATGAAAAAGCCCAGCATGTGTGAATTGGGTAGTAAAAACCACTTCTCATAAAGTTTTTATGTTATTAAAGAATCCACACGGATATGCAAGGAATAGGAATGTCCAAAGATGTTAGAAAATTATTAGCACGATGACATGCAGTGATTGTAAAATGCGAAGTTGTTAACGACTTCCTGCGTCAATATGAACTGTCACGGTCTAGAATGTAGCACCCGAATGAAACAGAAATGCTACCAATGAAGTGATCCTTATCCTTGTTAATCATTTCAGGATATTGCTTGGTGTTTAATGTTTTGCATTGGTTGTTTCCTTTATGATTTGTCGAGCTTGCAAAACCACCAGCATAAATAGCGGTATTATGATGGTCCTTACAGTGATTTCATGGTTTCAATCCCCCTTGACCAAAAGACCATTGAGGTGATTGAATTTGAAATACCCTTGGACATAATAGTGAAAAGTTATTAAACTAGGCATTCTCACAGTGGTCTTTTCCTGACAGCATTCTTCTACAAATCTGCCTTTCAATAAATATGCACAAAATCAGTCGCTTGATCAAGAAAGTTGAGTAATATTTCTGTTTGATTTTGTCTTATGGAAGTTTAACATGTGAGTAGTTACCAGTTATCACTGTACGGTTCAGTGTGATTTGAAAACTTTAGATGGATGAAACTTTTTTTTGAATGAAATAGCAGAAGCTTGTTGGCAATCTATAAATCTTTTTGGTGTTGTTGATTGCGAGGCATGAGGAGTCAAGTGATTGATGAAACAAGCTGAAAGTGTGAGATAAAAGTTGAAAGTGTTCTTAATGTTTTTCAATCATGTTATAGAGTTGATTAAGTGACTGCGAATTATGCATCTAGAAGGCGAAGCAACTGTTAGCGTCAACGCTAATTTCCACCTAGAGGACACTAGAATAGCCCGTTCCCTTAGGAGGCAGAGCACCTGTCCAGTGGTTTCTACCTGTTTCTTCATTATCAGAGTGATCTTTCATGGTGATCCATTATTCTCTTTGGTAATCATCCTAGTTGTTGATAGATTAGTCAAAATGCTTGTTTTGGCTAAGCACACCTATCAAAATGGAGAAAAATGTACTATAGTCTCTGCATTTCAGCATAATTGTAATATGGTCTCTCCATTTTGCAAAATCTATAATTTGTGGACCCTACTTTTGATTCATGGTGACACCAAGTTTTCTCTTCAAGGAGCCTTTCTTCAACTAGGGGTTCTCTTTGTTGAATGGAGACGGTTTGATTTGGAAGCTAAGCGGAGGTCTTGTGGTAGGATGAAGAATGTGAGAGGATTAAAGAACTGAGATAGTGGACTTTCGCCTTTAACTCTCCTGATGTATTCACTCTCCAAATAATCAAAATGATCCTTTACAATTGTATAAGCGCCCCTTTTATTAGGATGACAGAGTAACAAGGAGAGTTTACAACAATTGCCCTAATTACAGTAAATTTACCATTTTAACCTTTACAATTGCCCTAAATACCCATAAGTTCGCTAAATACTTGTGTCGTATCATCTTACGGTGAAACTGTCATAACTATCGAAATCAAAACATAAGAGTTTTGAAACTTTGATGTTTTATTTATTTTTGCATGCTTATAGTTGGATATTTATAAAAATGAGGGAATAAAATCTTGGGTTTAGAAACCTGCTCTTTTCATTATTCTAGAAATTTTTTTGAAAGTTTCTGTGGTCAATCATTTTTGTCCCTATATTTTATTTTTCATGGTTACAATTATTTTTGTGTTTAAATACTTGTTTTCTTTTTCATGCTTAATCTTAAATTTGAAGTACTTGGAAGTTAAGGTTGGTATCAACATTTAGGTTGCATTTATAATCTTGAAAATGATCATAGTGCTTAAATTAGACTTGGAGGAATCAAAGCTTTTTTGCTGTCTGACAGATTGGCAGCATCTTGAATCAAAAGTTATTAGGTTTCATTATGAAATCTAGTACAATTTTGAGGTGACAGGAGAACTGTCTGAAATCATAAAGTGATTGGAGTATAGTTGTCAAATAGTACGTTTATATGACAACACCAATGTCCTACCACTGTCATATTCGTTGTTTTATCTCTCAATTTAAAAATCTTGGTCACTTGATCATGGTAATGAAGGTTGTAATACACAATTTTCTGAACATTACTAGATTATTAGTGCTACTCAATACTGAAGGTTGACACATCATAAATTGTAGTATGTGACAGATCAAAAATCCTATCAAGGGACTGAATATGTCAAACTTAAGATTGGGGCTACTCACTTCTAATCTTGTCTCTTTTGCATAGGTAGAAGTTTTGCCCTTGCTGACAAGATCTTTTTGCCTCTATGGCATAAGTCTACTCTCTAAAGTTATATCTGCTTTCATTATCAAAAAAAAAAAAGAAAAAAGTTTTATCTGCTTTCTAATGAAGTTCTAGATTGGTCCCAATCTTTTTGTTATTATATTGCAGTAGTCGACTGTTTAATAAATTTTCTCCTAAAGTGATGTCACCTTGCAGCTGAGTTTCCTTAGTGTCATGTACGATCCTTCATTTCTGAATAAATTTGATTTCCGTATGTTAAGAATCAAATTCTTCTTGTTGTGATTTGTGCTAAGCTTGGTATCTCCAATTAATTTTATGTTGTCTGCTATTGTTTTACATGCTCACTATCCCTCACAGAAAATAGAAAGCAGAGTGTAAAAATCCTCTTGTAACCGACTAGCTTGGGAGAAAGATTTTGTTGTTGTTGTTGTTTATCCGTTAGCCTTTTATAATTCAAATAATTCTGTAAGAAAGCAAGAATTTCTAAGGGCAAGTTCCTCTGGATAACGAATACGTTCTGCCATGATTTTTGTTCTGCACTTCATGAAAAGTGTTTTAACTAGACCCTCTTTTTTATGTATATTCAGGAGAAACTTGTCCTGTGGATAATGAGACAGCATGAAGAAGGCTCAAGAGTTACAGCATCGGATATATTTGGCCATTTGCAGGTTCTATTACAGGATACTTCAGTTCTCCACAGTTTACTGTATATCATGTTAGTGTGGGAAGTCTAACTTCCTAAATATGATTTAGGAGGCGTTTGGTTTAATGTTTCTTGGTATTATGTTATGTAATTTAGAGAAAATAATTATTTAATTTAATGATATGTATAGATAATTTTTTAAAAATAATAAAATTATTACTTAAAGGATGGCATCTAGATGTCATGATATCTTGATTATATGACATAACATCAAGATAACATTGAACCAAAACCCCCTTTAGTTCATTTCATGGATCCTTCAAACTTTTCTTGAAAACTTTAAAAGTTCAAAATGCTAGAAATTAGTCATGGATTATTATTGGGATATGAGATTTTTTTGTGATTTATTTGTCTTACATGTTGGCTATCCCTCCTCATGTGGGGAAAGACAAAGATGGCTAACGAAAAATCTACTCGAAGAAGTCGCCCTTGAATAGAGAAAGTCTTTGGGATGGGTCATCCATTGAGATGAAAAAAATTTATTATATCACCTCCAAATTTTACTAAGGTCCTTGAATTCCAAAGTAGAATAATAAAGGTTCTTTTTGAAGGGTGGTGTTATAACCGTTTCCTCGCTTAATCAAGAGTCGAACATCAGTAAGTTGAACAATGTTAAGTCACTGTAGCCAGCACCGACAGCACCAGTAAGCGGTATCAGAGACTGGTTTGCTACAAACTTAGAGATGGAGAACTCTAGAATGTCCTCCAAAATGGTAAGCATTGACAAAAAAAATTACGGGATATGGAAGACAAGAATGTAGGATTTTTTGAGATGCAACAAGTTGCATTGTCACCCTTGCGCATTGAGAAAAATCTAAAAGCAATGAAGACCGAGGAATGGTAAGACCTTAATAAGACAATAATTGACTACTTGTGAATGTGGTTGAATTAAACTGTATATCATCTAGTAGAGGAGAAAACTGCACATGCTATGTAGGAAGTTGGAGAACAGGTACATGATAGGTCATAGAGCATTCCTCATAGGAAGCTTGTAAATATGAAACTTCAAAAAGAAACCTCCGTTTCATAGAATTTCAACGAGATGCAAGCCATCATTTAAGCAATCATGATTTATTGATGAACTGCTAACCACTTCTTTCTAAATTCATTACTATAGAGCTGGACACTCTAGTCGTCTTAATAACTCAACACTGAATGGAGCTCCTTCCATGAACCTTGTCACTTTGAGTCTGTTAAATGAAGAGACAAGATGAAAATCTCAAGGTTCTTTGAGTAATAATGCCCTGATAGCCGAATGGAGAGGGAGAAGTTAGAATCGAAGAGATGTCCTAGGACTGCGACAAGTCCTGAGGAAATTTGTCCTCAAAGAAGGAAATACGGTGTTACTACTACAGTAAACCAAGACATATAAAAGGGAATACTGCAAGTGGAAGAAGAATAGGAAAGGAGAAGTGAAAGGCTCACAACTTGGTCTTCTGGTGTTGTCACTATAACTGTAGTTGAAGACCAATACTAGTCCCGTCATTGTTGAAGAGAACGGTGAGTGTCTTGCTTGTCGTGACATAGTAATGAGTAGTTGACTCTGAGGCATACTACCATTTAGCAAACCAAAGAGAGCTATTTCCAACATACACGTCTAGCGACTTTGGAGTTCGCAGTTGTGATACAAAGGATGAAAGGGCGAAGCAGGATGCCAAGACGAAGGATTGCATCTTTTTGAGCTAAGGAGATGATGAGTTTGGGTACAAATTGTAGGACTCAAAAGAGAAAAAAATCATCAAAAGTCAAGATATGGTTTTCTTTGAACACCAAATCCTTAAAGATGATGGAAAGGGAGAGGTGAAGACACAACTTACTCTAGCCATCGTTGAAGATAAAGAACTAACTTAAGTTGGAAGGGGAGTCAAATAGAACTGTAGACATGAAGATCATGAAGAAGAAATTGTCGAAAAAAGAGGAGAAAGACCACTTAAAGAAGAAATCTTCGAAGGTACACCTTCATTGCTTCCTAAAGTTGAACAATTAAGGGCGTCTTCGAGAGTAAGGCAACTTTTGATAAGGTAGCCTACTAACGAATATGTGACTCTAATCGATGCAGATATAGATGAATCGAAGCCCTTGAAAAGGCAAATAAACTAACCAATGGAGGAAGGTCATGGAAGAGGTGATGGACTCCTTGCACAGGATTAAGATGTTCGAGTTGGTAAAGTTGCCAAACGGGAGGAGTGCCTTAAAGAACAAGTGCGTGTACAGACTCGAGACTAAGACATAAAGTAAAGCTAGTCGTTTCTTCAAAAAAAAAAAAGCTAGTCGTGAAAGGCTTTGAACATATGCAAGGGATTGACGTTAAAGAAATTTTCTCTCTGATTGTAAAGATGATGTCAGTCCTAATGGTGCTCAAGTTGGCTGTAAACCTAGATCTTGATGTCGAAGTACTCATGTAAAGATTGATTTTTTGCCTAGAGAGCTAGATGAAGAGATCTACATGGAACATTTAGAGGGATTAAAGGTGAAAGGGAAGGAAAGACTTGTCTCTTAGTTGAGGAAGAGTCTGTACAGGCTAAAGCAGGCTTCGAGGTAATGACATAGAAAGTTCAAGTCTTTCATGATTGAGCATGGCTACAAAGGAACCATATCAGACCATTGCATTTTATGTGAAGTTCATAAGTGATGATGTCATTACCTTGTTACTCTATGTCATACTAGTGGTTAATAGGGATGAACAAATCAGAAGGCTTCAAGGTTGAGCTTAACAAGATGTTCGACATAAAATACCTTGGGTTGGGTAAGCTATTATCGAGAATAAAGATGATGAGGTACCATTAGACAAATAAATTGTTATTGTCGCAAGTCCTATATTGAAAAGGTACAATATAGATAATGCAAACCCAGTCTCAACTCCTTTCAAAAATTAGTTTAAAAATTCCAAGAGTCAGTGTCCCTCTACTACTCTCGAACAAGAGATGTTAAAAACCCCTTATTCCTCTGCTATAGGAAGTCTGATGTATGTGATGGTTTGTGCAAGACCAAGCATCAGTCAGTGTTGTAAGTAGATCTATCTAATCTTGGGAAAGATATTGGGTTGCAGTCAAGTGGATCCTCAAGTACCTTTGTCGCACAAGCAACTTGATGTTGTGTTTTAAAAAGGGTGAGTTGAATGCTGTCGACTACGTTGCAGATATGGCCAAGGATGCAGATACTCGAAAATCCATTTCCGGATATTTAATCTACTTCTCAAGAGGAGCAGTGTCCTAGAAGTCAATGTTACAAGACCTTGTGACACTTTTGACTACTGAGGTTGAGTACTTGGCATTAACAGAAGGTTGTAGGGAGATGTTCCAGGTGAATAGACTACTCGAAGAGATTGGGCATGAATAAGATAAGTATATCTTGTAGTGTGACAATCAGATCTCCATTCACTTACCAAAAAACCTAAGCAAATGCCCGAAGTCCAAGCACATCGAAGTTCAGTATCATTGGATTCGGGATGTGTACTCGAAGGCTAGATAAAATCATATTGATGAAAAAGCCTTCGGGATGGTCATCTGTCAAAACGAAGTGTCTAGTTAAAGAAGTCATTGTGGTAGGACCTGATAGCTGGTGAACACAATATCTTAGCAGAATATAAAGCATTCACAAATCTCTTACAAAGCCAACCTCCAATAGAACATTGACTTTGGGCTTAGTGAAAGACTAGGTGTTTCACTAGGCGTGTTGTAGAGAGATCTAGGGAAACGATGGCATGTCAAAACCCATCTCTTAATTTTTCCAAGAAACTTCCCAGCTCTCTTATAAATAGAAGATGATCGAAGAGAGACAGAAAGGGAGGATTTATGCAAATGGGAGGTTCTACTGCATTGGAGAGTGTCCATTGGAGTTTGTTGGAGATCCATCACCGGCAATGATGCAGGAGTGAAGGCAAGTCTAACATCAACTAACTAGACAAATTGTTTGCTTGAAGTTTTCGGAAGCTATTGTTGAAGAAGATGTGGAAAGAGAAAATTCTTTTTCTAATATTCTTCTAGGTCTAGTACGGTCTAGAGAAGAAACAATCTTATCCCTAAATGTCCGGTTAGTTGTTGTTGGGCTTGTGACAAAGGTGAACAAAATCTTACATTAAATTTTGCAGTATCTAGTCCAATATTTTGTGTATCAAGGTGTTGTCTGTTGGATCAACAATATTTTCATATTTTCATTATTAGGAATGTTTTAAAGTTATTTTTGGAGAGTCATTGTATTACCTCTAAATTGTACTATGGCACTTTGTAACTCAAAGTGGATTTAGGTTCTGTTTGGCGCGAAGACCAAAATAGTAGATTCGAGTATTTTAGTTTAGGATGTGAAATAAAGTTGATAATTTTATTGAAAATGATTGAGTATGTGAAATAAAATAATATTTTTTATATTAAAATTTGTGTAGAATGTAATAAAAATTATTTTTTATTTTTGTTATTGTTTTTTAAACTAGTACTATTTTGGTTCTCGCACCAAACAGAGCCTTGAAGTTTTTTTAAAAGGGTGTTGTTTGAATTTGTTTGTTGTTTCTTGTGTCGCTCAATTCAAAATCCAACAGTATTGAGTCGAATAGTAGTAAATTAAATAATAGTGAGAAATCACCGTAGTCAGCACCAACAACACCAACATTACATCGCATTAAAAATAAGGGGTAAACATTCATTGTAACTTGATACCTTGGAATAATAATTCTCAATGCAGCTATTAATGTGTGAAAAATTCGTTAGTCCATATAAATCTATATGCTTTTTCTTCTCAATTCTCTTGCTTTTTGATCATGTCATAGTACATAGGATTAATTATCTAAAGACATTTTTGGTGTCACAGAATGAGATAGACTATGGAGGAGATGATACATCTTCTCATAAGCCTCAGCGTTTAGATCAACATCCTGAATCAATCTTTCCCCTTCCAACCTCAACAATCCAGAACCCCGGTTTTCTTGCTTCTTCAGCTACGAGATTCCATCCCTCCGATCAGTCGAAGAACTCTGTCTTCTCTGACGCTCTTTCGAGCCCAACACATCGGACTCTCCGCCCGTACCTCATTCCTCAGGAAGAGGCCAACTGTCACGATTCATCCATGGAGATGCATACAGATAGTCCTGTTCATGACTCCTACGGATGAAGAAGGCCCAACTTACCCTACTGCTTGCAGTGGAGCTTTCAGTAAGAAGCATGGTAAACCATTTGCATCTTTGCATTCTGTTCAGTTCATCCAATTAAGAATTCGAATTCAAGTTGCATGAGATTGCAATTCATGTCAATCCTTCAGGGTTCAAGCTGGAGAAAGATGGATATGTATATGCTTATAATCCGCCCCTACCTGCCAGGTGAAGTATCTTCAGAAATAAGACATTGAGGAAAGCTGGCAGCTTGATCTTTATCTTCTTCTACTTTAAATTGATTGTACAGAATCTCTGATTGTCTTCAGATTGTGGTTGTTTGAGCCTTTAGCATGTGATGCAGGACCGTGCTTGTTAAGTTCACCGAGTTAAGTTTGGTGTTTATCACTGTTTACCGCATTCGGTTCAATGTTATCTTAATGTTATGTTATGTTATCTCGAAAAAATAATTGTTTGGTTTAGTGATATCTATAAATAATTTTTTATGAAATTATAAAATTATTAATAAAAAAATGACATTCAGATTATATAATATAACAATAAGATAATAATAAATCAAACGCCTCCAAAGCCAGAACAATTTGATCCTCTTTGTATTGTATGCCTCACTTCCTTGGGTGTTTATGATTTGGATCAAGGTTTGAGGACCTGCTACAACTCAATGCGAACCAAATTTGGGTTGATCTTATTGTTATTCGATTGAGAGTGTCATGTATGATAGCTAATGTAATATATTTATCAAATCCATGTATCTGGGGAATTTCTAAAATTAATTGTGATTTCGACCTCGAGACCGATAGGGATAGAAGCTATACCGAATAGGTAAGCAGGGTTTGTATGAGCCGCACAAAATGATATGTTTACGCAATTAATTAATAATTTAAATCTAATTTATAAAAAACGAATTTGGGATTATTCTACCTACTTAGGGAAACCGTCGCTAACAGTTGGGAAAAATACTTGGGTATGGAGAGCTCGCTATATCGCTAACTGTTGTATTCTTGTACACTTGTACAAAGATTTTCTATTGCATGTTATTTTTATATAGTGAAAAATATGAAAGAAGAATAAATTTATAGACATATATAATAAATTTAAAATATTATTATGCATCCAATAAGTCATAGTCATATTTACATATTAATTATATATTTTTACATATCACTCTTCACACATTTGTTGATTTTTAAAAATTAAATATGTTTATTTAATTATTAATTAATTAACAAAAGAAGTATATTTTAGATGAGATGAAAAAATGGCATTAATAGAAGTTACTTTTATGTTGATTGATTAAATTTATTTTTTTAATTTAATAAATAAAATTATTTCTTTAATTTTACTTATAAATATATGAATATAGTTATATTTAAATATATGCATTTAATTAATTATTTTTTGCTTGAAATATAATTTATCTTTTTTTATAATAATAATTTTTATAATAGCAAAAGAATAAATCTAATATATTTAAGTTAATTAAACTATTATATTTAATAATTATATATATATATATATAATTGAAAAGTTAATTTAAAAATTAGTAAAATTTTGTCTGACTCGTTGAAAAAAATTGAATTATTTAAATGGAGGCCAACTCCGTCGAGCGGCACTAGTTAGTTATGAGCTGCGACTGCCCTTGCAAATGATCTCATGCAGCTCGACGCGATCTGGACCGTTGGATGGCATCGTCGCGTGCGGCTCGCGAGCCGGAATCCTGTCGGCGCGCGGCTGCGCCGTGGCGATATGATTAGACCTATCCAGTCGAACGTGCGGGTGGGGCCCATCCCACGTCACTTTCGCCACCCGGACAAGCCCACGTGCCTGCCTTCAACTGTGGGCCCCGCGCCACCCCATCCCTCCCCTTCGCGATAATCCCACGCTATTTAAAGCAATTAATTTGCGATTTTTTTTTTATTTTTTCATGAACATTTGAAATTTCAATCCGCCGGTGCACCAGATTCAGACTCAAAGTTAATTAAGGCGAGTATTAATTTAAAAATAATAATAATAAGAAAAAATAAATTTTTATTATGATGATGTTAACACGTGGCTTCAGCACTGCATCTCAGCCGTACACGTAGCATCTGGTGAAACTTTCTCAATATTAGTCATCACTAATCATAATTAACTAACTTTTACTCTCGTAGATCTCGGACCTCGATTCCGCTGGTTCGACCTTCCACGAACACCGGCCACGAGGATTTATGCAACAGCTATCCATTCCATCGGATACGACGTTTAAGCTTGTCCCCACAACATGGGACATGATATTTCACCGGCTACAGCTGTCGCTATCGGGGTGCCTTATCAGCACAATTTCTAATTCCCACGCGTCGCGAAAATTAAGACATCGCATGTTCCAACCACCACAGGTTCCCATGAATCGCGAATTAAACAAGAGGCTGCGTGCTCCACTCATTGCTTCCAGTTCTCACGGTGGTCGACAGCAGGTGGGGCCGATGGTATGGGCTCAGCAGTAAAGCAACATTCCCTTTTGGAGCATGCGCTGATCACTCCTATAGCCCGCTTATAAATACCTCTGGCTGAGCCCAGAGACGATATACATGTAATAATAAAAAGTTAGATATACGAGAGCTCTCTGGAACGAGCTCATCATGTATTGGTCTCCTGTCCAAATTCTTCTTTTTTTAGTGAAATCTTCCCCCCTGACTGTCCGGTGGACGTAGGGGAATCCATTCTTGAACTACCTTAAATCCTTGCGTGCTTTTTCGAATGCTTATTATCCTTGATTAAGCCTTAATCATTAGGCTTAGCTCTCTGCGTACTGCTGTATCTCAAGACTCCCCCTTTCTTATGTCAACAATTCTATATAAATTTAAATATAAAAGATATTATTTATTTCACATACTCAATTATTTTTAATAAAATTACTAATTTTTTTTCGTATCCTAGACCAAAATACACGAACTACATATTTTGATTTAGGATGTAAAGTAAAGCTGATAATTTTATTAAAAAAAATTGAGTATATAAAATAAAATAATATTTTTTATATTAAAATTTAAGGGTAATTTCACTTAGGCCCCTGAGGTCTACTCGACTTGCCACGCAAGTCCAAAATTTTGAAAACATGCTAGACAGATTCCTAAAACTTACTGTATAGGTCATTGTGGTCCTTTTCTGACAGTATCCGTTAAACGCAATTGTAATTATGAAAATATCCTTTTTCTCCCATCCATGTTTCCGATTTCTGGTTGCCCGCCACGTCGGCGTCCGCGTGCAGGAGGCCGGCCACAAGCAGCCCCGGTGTCCACGCGCGCGGCCCAGGGCAAAGACGCCCTGGGCCACGCGAAGACGCCCGGGAGTCCCCGCAGCATCGCTGGCGCCCGAGGCCGCGTGCAGCGGCTACCCGTGCGGGGACTCCGATGTGCAACCCCGCGCGCTGCGGCGACACGTGGGCGGGCGCCGGCGTGCAGCTCGCCGCTAGCGGACGGTTGTGCTCAGGTCACCGGCTGCACGCCAGCAGTCTCAACGGCGCACGCAAACACCTGCGCGGGGACGCCAGCGACCGTGCGCTGCCAGCCGCACCGAGGACCAGGGGTATAATTGTAATTTCACATTAAAACATTTTATGATTTTTTAATGAAAATTTTGATTTAACATAATTTTTAACGGAAAATATTTAATTGGACCTTATTGGAAGCTTTTTATAAATATTAAGAACTACAATGATTTATACAGTAAGTTTTAGGGACATGTCTGACATATTTTTAAAATTGTGGACCTGCATGGCAAGTTGATTAAACATCAAAGGCCTAAGTGGAATTACCCCTAAAATTTATATAAAATGTAATAAAAATTGACTGATTGATTGATTTATTTATTATTATTATTATTTTTTAAACTATTACTATTTTGATCCTTAGTTTGATTCTTACGTTAAACTGAGCCTTAATGTTTGCATTCAGATTGGCCTCTTCGTACAAAATTTTATGATGCATTTGTTTACCACGTATAATGTTATACACTTAAATGTTAAATTTTAGTGAAAAATATTTTTTAAGTATAATTAAATACTTATTACTAAAATTTAATATTATAAAATTAAAATGACTAAGAGATATAATATTAATTAATTATTATAAAATTAGTATACATATATATAGAGAACGTGGAGAAAAATTAATTTATTATTTTTAAAAATATATTTATTTTTTAAAATATAATTAAAATTTAATTTAAAATTTATATAAAAAAGTGATATATTAAAAATTTTATTTCAAACTGATAGATTACGTTGATAAAATTAAATTTAAATTAGTAAATAAATGCACTTTAAGTTGACTTGGGTTGAACTAAAATTACATTGTTATGATATAATAATTTAAAATTATAGTCATAAAACCTAATAATATATAAAATATATAAAATTTCAATGACTAAAATATATATTATATATATTATATGTTATATATAATTATTTGAGTAGTTATAAGTAATAGAACTGTAACTCAGTTAGAAATTGTAATTTCGTTATATTCAATCTTCAAAAATAAAATTAAAAAATTATATTCAGATTTTTAAATTTAAACTATAAAATCATACAAATTCATAAATTTAAAAATTTAATACCTATATCCCTACGTCAAATATAATATATCAGATTTATTTTTATTTTTTAATATTAAAATTTTATAAAATATCAAAACAATTATTTTTCTTTTTCATTTTTTTTTTCTATCTCTCAAATATATTATGTATATTTGACTCACGATTTCAAATGTCAAATTTTTAAAATTACAAAACTACATGATATTGAATTAAAAATTTAAGAACCTAAAGTATTTGCTAAAAATTTAAAAATTTCTTTATCCACAAGTATTTGCTTTTTAATTTTATTTATAAAATAATATAACTAATTTATTTTCGTTTGCAGGACTCATGCTAAAAGTATTTGTCTAGGAATCCAAAGAAAGATCTGTTTTTTCAGAAAAAAAATAAAAATAAAAATAAAATATACTAATTGTTTTCTTCGTCAAGAAGGGTACAGTGCAGCTAACAATAGAATATTACACATCGTGTTGTTGATATTGAAATCGATATTTTCATCGTTATCATAAACATATTATTATCAAAGAATCCAAGTAAACAATTTATTTACATAAAATAGAAAATGGGAATAAATTTAAAATCAATTGCAATCCAACTGTCACGTTCTCATTCAAACCTCTTATCTTATAAAGAGACCATTTATTCTCTTTTCGAGAAAAAATTTTCAAGATCCACTAACACAATTTACAAACTCCATGCGACAGGCAACCTACTTTACCTGTGAAGTCCTTCAAATTCATCATGCGGGCAACTTTTTCAAATTTCCACGATGCTTTCTCACATCGAGTTTTATTTCACTGACAACCTCTTTCATTAGTTGGGACCTTCAAATTTGTCTTACAGAAAGCTTCTCCAAATTTCTGTGATGCTTTCCCGACATATAGCTAAGCTCTTGTGTCAGCCCAAGCAACTCATCGATCATTTTGTTAACTTTTAATCTCGACTTCTCATGCGCTTAAAAACCTATCTTGAGCGAATATTTTTTTGTAATTTGGGTGCTCTATTTTATAAATGCTATATCAAATTAAAAATTTTAAAATAAGATGAGGAGAGCAGCAGGGAAGAGGAAGAAAAAAATATATAAAAAAATTCATGATCAAAGAATTGATTACAGTTAAAATAAAAATATATTAAAAGTATTTTTATTATGTAATATGTGAAATGATTATATTTACTCAAATAAATATAAAGTACACTTTTACTGAATTAAAATAAGTTAAATTTTTTATGGTGATAATTTAAATATCTAAGAAGAGAATTTTTTGCTGGCATAATATCAGAAGATTAATTTTTTGGGAGTAGTTTCGCACTTAAATCCAGTGGTATTGTCGTTATTTATTGGTAATAGAATGAGCATTCCTGTAATTCCGTCATTATCGCTCAGCTGATGGGATCTAACAGAGGATGAGCCAATTCGGGACGGTAGCCCGCCGTTAGATCTACGCCACGTGGATATCTTCCCACGCTGGTCTCTATCGAATTACCAAAGAGGCCCGCGTTTGCATTCAAGCATCCGCCGAAGCACACGCTTGTGCTTTCCTCATCGTCAGATCTTAACTCTCCGTTCCACTATTTTGAATCGCAGCCGTCCGTCTAAGCCACTCGCTAAGTGTGCCTTGTGGTCCCCACATACTGTCCTCCAATAAATGCCTCTCCTTCTCTCTCCTCCTCACTCCCGAATTTTTAACTCACCCTCCTTTTTCTCTCTCCTGTCCTCTGCTCTGCAGCAGAGCTTGGATTCTTTCATGGCGGAACCTTAACCCTAAGACCCCCATTCCTTTCTTCTTTTTCCTCCATGGCCGCTACTCTCGTCGCTTTCTCTCTTCTTCTTATAAGCTTTTTTCATGGTTGCGCAGGGGATGCCGAGCTCCTCATCTCCTTTAAGCGCTCGCTGCCCAATCCTGAGATCCTCGCAAGCTGGAGGCCCGGCCGCGACCCCTGCGCCTCCTTCACCGGCGTCTCCTGCACAGGTAACCGCGTTTCCGACGTTAATCTTGACACCTTGCCCATTAACACCGACTTTCCGGCTGTCTCATCCACCCTCCTCACTCTCGACCGCCTCGAATCTCTCTCTATTCGTTTCTCCAACGTCTCCGGGGCCCTCGGGCGCGCTCCCGGCTGCGGCCGTCGGCTTTCCCAGCTCGATCTCCCTGGGAACGGGCTGACGGGGTCCGTTGCCGACGTCGCCGCGCTTGCGTCGTCCTGTCTTGCACTAAGGTGGCTGAACCTCTCTGTCAACGATGTCGGTAGTTCCGGCGGCGAAGGTTACGTGTTCCCTGCGACACTGGAGACTCTGGATCTCTCATTCAACAAGATCTCCGCCGCCGAGGACATCCGCCGGATACTCGGCTCCGGTCCAGTCCTCCGGTACCTCGACCTCTCTTCTAACGCCATTTCAGGCGTCATTAGCAGTGGAGTCATTGGCGATTGCAGGAAGCTCAGCGTCCTGAATCTTTCGTCTAACCACCTCGCCGGCACTATTTCAGAGGACCTCGCCTCCTGCTCTGCTCTGGAGATCATCAACCTCTCTAACAATAATTTCTCGGGCGATATTCCTTTTGAAACCCTCTCCAGATTTGCCGGTCTCAAGATCCTGCAGCTCTCCTTCAACAATCTCTCCGGCGAACTCCCGAAAATTATTCCGAATCTTACCAAGCTTGAATTTCTTGATCTCAGCTCCAACGCCTTATCCCGTTTCATCCCTCCCAGTCTCTGCCAGAACTCTCTCAGCAGCAGCTTAAAGGAGCTTCATCTGCAGAACAATCTCTTCGTCGGCCCTGTTCCAGCAACTCTCATGAACTGTTCGGAGCTTGTTTCGGTCGACCTCAGCTTCAATTATCTCACCGGAAGGATCCCCTCCTCCATTGGCTCTCTCTCCCGCCTATGCGACCTAATAATGTGGCAGAACGTCCTGGAGGGCGAGATTCCTGGCGAGCTCGGACAGATTCCAACCCTCGAGAACCTTATCCTTGACAACAATGGGCTCACCGGGCCGATCCCCCAGGGCCTCAGCAACTGCACCAATCTCAACTGGATATCCCTCTCCAGCAACCACTTCTCCGGTGTGATACCCCCGTGGATCGGTCGACTCAATAACCTAGCTATCCTCAAGCTCGGCAACAACTCCTTCTCCGGGAATATCCCCGCAGAGCTCGGCGACTGCAAGAGCCTTATATGGCTCGATCTCAACAGCAACCGTTTGAACGGCAGAATCCCACCGACCCTCGCTAAGCAGTCCGGTAAGATTGCCGTTGGTTTTATATCTGGCAAGAGATATGTCTACTTGAAGAACGATGGAAGCAAGGAGTGCCGCGGTGCTGGTAACCTCCTAGAGTTCGCCGGAATCCGGCCTGAGCAACTTGGCCGGCTCCCCAGCCGCCCCTGCAACTTCACTAGAGTGTACATGGGGAGCACCCGTTACACTTTCAAGAACAACGGCTCCATGATTTTTCTTGATTTGTCCTACAATCAGCTTTCCGGCGAAATCCCAAAGGAACTCGGCGGTATGTACTATCTTATGGTGCTAAATTTAGGCCATAATATGTTATCCGGGCTGATTCCAGCGGAGTTGGGAAGATTGCGGTATGTTGCCGTTTTTGATCTATCACATAACTCTCTCGAGGGTCCAATTCCGGCGAGCTTTGGTGGCCTTTCCATGCTTTCGGAGATTGATCTCTCGAACAATAGACTCAATGGGTCGATCCCTGAATCTGGTCAATTGGTCACTTTTCCAAGTTTCAGATATGACAACAACTCCGGCCTTTGTGGCCTCCCTCTTCCTTCCTGTGACAGGTTATCCATTTTAAGTTCCAGCATCCGGGAGAAGAAGTCCCGCCGGCAAGCCTCCATTGCTGGCTGTGTGGCTCTGGGGCTACTCTTCTCCCTCTTTTGCATCTTCGCTGCCATCTTGATTGCCTTCGAGAGGAAAAGGAGGCTAAAGATGCTGAAAGATAGTGGCAGCAGTACGAGAGACATCTACATTGACAGCATGCATTCTCATTCTTCCACTGCTTGGAAAATGACCGGCACAAAGGAAGCCCTGAGCATCAACCTCGCAACCTTCGATAAGCCCCTTAAAAAACTCACCTTTGCCGACCTCCTTGAGGCTACAAATGGCTTCCATGATGACAGCTTGATAGGCTCTGGAGGTTTTGGTGATGTGTACAAAGCTCAGCTGAAGGATGGCAGTGTGGTTGCTGTTAAGAAACTGATTCACATCAGTGGGCAGGGAGACAGAGAGTTCATGGCAGAGATGGAGACTATTGGAAAGATCAAGCACCGGAACCTAGTTCCCCTTTTGGGATACTGCAAGGTTGGAGAAGAGCGTCTACTCGTTTATGAGCACATGAAGTACGGTAGCTTGGAAGACGTTCTCCACAGTCGGCAGAAGGCAAACATCAAGCTCCGTTGGGCGGTGAGGAAGAAGATCGCCCTAGGTGCAGCAAGAGGCCTTTTATTTCTCCACCATAGCTGCAGTCCACATATTATACACAGAGACATGAAATCCAGCAATGTCCTTCTCGATGAGAATCTCGAAGCAAGAGTGTCTGACTTTGGAATGGCAAGATTGATGAGTGCTATGGATACCCATCTCAGTGTTTCTACTCTTGCTGGAACTCCCGGATATGTTCCTCCAGAATACTACCAGAGCTTCCGATGCACCACCAAGGGCGATGTGTACAGCTACGGTGTCGTACTGCTTGAGCTTCTCACCGGGAAGCCGCCAACAGATGCTGCTGACTTTGGGGAGAGCAACAATCTTGTAGGTTGGACTAAGCAGCACTCCAAGCTCAGAATCAGCGATGTGTTAGACCCTGAGCTTCTAAAGGAAGACCCCAGCTTGGAGCTAGAGCTGTTGGAGCACGTCAAGATTGCATTTGCCTGCCTTGATGATCGGCCGATGCGGAGACCGACGATGTTGAGGGTAATGGCAATGTTCAAGCAGATTCAGGCTGGGTCTACGGTGAACTTGATGACTTCAACTTCTGCTACTTCGGTGGATGGTGGTTTTACCATGGTTGTTGATATGAGCTTAGAGGAAGGTAAGGAGGATAAAGATTAGAACAGATTCAATTCATTCAATCCCCCACCAGAGAATTAGTAATATCAAATCTTTTCTTTAGTTGCAGCTATTGTTGTCATTATACTTCTAGCTGACTCTGTCTCCAATGTGATGCACGCTTAGTTGTCTGTGTGTATATATATATATATATATGCTTCATTTTTCTCTTGTAGTTCACTATTTTATGATCTAAAGTTGCTTATCTCTTTCCTTCCAATAACTTTGCTTTCTTGACAGAATTTTAGGATGATTTCTTCGGTGTGTAAATTACTTATAGTTTCATCATAATCATCTGACATGCATGTTTACCAAGAAAACATAAAAAATATATCTTGGGCATATTCTTGTTAACCATCCTTGTTGGCTGAGTACATAGAATGTGTTCTTCATTACATCCTAGTGCAGTGCATAATAAAAGGGGGTGATTTGGGATCAAAACGGGGCATCCATTAGAAGTTCCTAGATCCATCTGCAAAGCGCTCCGAGGTTTGGTACTCTGACATCAATACCTTAACCAACGATACTCGAGGGTCAATAACTCGATTTCAAATACCTTGACAACAATGAGATGGTGACACCTCGGCGCAAGCTCTGTCAACTCCGGAAGGGTAAACCATGGGAAGGTCCCTAGTTGTTGTTTTCCGACGAAACTGCAGCTAAAACTCAAATTAGAGAAAGCTAAGACCTTATTCTGGAGCAAGCTTGCAATTGTGATCATATTCCTAAGAAGTCATCTCATCTCGATGTTACTCCAGTTTAAGTACGCTTAATTACTGATTTTTTCATTATTAGCCTCATGATTTTACCTGCGTTTCTATTATTTAAGATCATATTATCTACTTATACAACTCAGGATCTTCCTTTTTTTTTTTCTGATGTATGGCGATTCATTCCTGTGCCTCTCTCACCATTCATTATTTGGCCTAGAAGCTTGCCAGTAGCCGCATTTTACACCAGTAATTCTCCATCTTGGGACATCACTCGGCAAACACTCTCTGCTCTTGTCAGCTATTGGCATCACACTACTGTATGAAGCATTGACGCAATACGAACTCTAGTGCATTGCAAACTCTGAAGCATGTGGCTGGGTACAGTGGGAAGAATATGACTGGCCTGAAATGTGTTCACAGCTGTATTTCTCTTATTTATGTATATATATTGAAGTCAGACTGCTGATTGTTCAACTAAAGCAAAGAAAGATATATATGGGTAAATATTATGCATGTTTTTAAACTTAGGGGTTAATATGAAATGGGTATATAATTTTTGAAAAAAATATTATTTAAGTCATTAATATTAGAGAGTAATATTAAAGAAGTCTTTCTGTCAATTATAAATAAGATGATTATTTTATTCTTCTATTTTTTTGCCTCTCTCTTTTTTTATTTGGATTTTGGGGTGTTTTAGTAAATTCAAAAGTTAAAATGTTAATGTTCAGTTTTTTAGTTACATGGCAGTTGATGTTTAATGAAAATATTTAAAAAAAAGACTCTCGTGAAATATTCAAGTTGACGTTAAGAACTAATATAAAAATTTGAGCAAATTATGCTCAAGTCCTTGAGTATAACGCTTAATATCGTATAGGTTTACGTTTTTAAAATTAAGGCAAATTACACTCAGGTCTCTGAATTTAACGCTTAATATCACGCTGGCGTCGGCGGCCCGCATGCGCCGAATTGGGAGGAGAGAGAAAATGGTAGGGGTAAAACATTAATTTTAAAATTTTAATAATAAAAAAATAAAAAAGCCCATTTGATAATTTATTAAAACTCAAGGATTCGATGTTATAAATTTAAAATATGGACCTGCGCGATATTAAGCATTAAACTCAGGAATTTGGGTGTAATTTGTCTTTAAAATTATAACAACGGAGTCCCAGAGTTTTAATAAATTATCAAAAAAAAAACTATTTTTTTGTAATTAAATTTTTTAAAATTACTATTTTACCCCTGCCCCTTTCTCTTCTCCCGATTCAGCGCGCGTGAAGTGCGTGCGCCGGATAGTTCTAAATAACATAAAAAAATAAAATATCATCTAAGGTAAAAAAAAATAAAATTTAATAAGTAATTTTGTTCAAATATTTAATACATATGAAAATTATTAACACCTTTTAAATATATAAATATTTTGGTTGAATTGATTATTTTAATTTTATCTAGTTTTAGAATAGAAATAATTGACAGTCATATCAATAGTGCATTTCTCTCTCATTATTATTATTATTATTATTATTATTATTATTATTATTATTTGTTTCACTCTCATTATATTTTTTGGTAGCTGTGCAAAATTATGTCCTATCTAGCAGCTACTGATACACTGAATTACTCATTGGCTTTGAGCTCAGCCTATCATGTGAGTGGGCCCTCATCTGCATTCCAATGGACTCATCTCTTTGGCCAACACAAACACATGGATGCTACTGTTTCACCACTGTTGCAGTGCAGCTGACAATATCATGATTTGGCGAGGCCCCTTAATTATTATGAAGATATTGATTAAAAAATTAAGTTGATGTTATGACGAGAAATAATTAGATTTTTTACATGGAAAATCGGCTGAGCGGAAAAACCACGGCTCCTTTCAGGGAGGCTTAAAAAATCACTAGAATCAATCTTTTTGGGATTACAGTAAGAAAACTGAGGGGATTTGAGGTGGAGGTTTTTTTTTAATCCAATCAGCCCCCAGCGCTTTTCTCGTTACAGTGAAATATTTATATCCCGGTCTACTCTGTAGAGTCATTTCAACAGAATGAGTTTCAGCTCCAGTGACAGACCATTCCCCAGCCTGTACGATGTACGGATTGTACGGTCTGACAGCGGAAGAGCTCATACCTCTTGAAAGCAGTATGGTCATCGATACTTCGCCAGGCACTGGCCAGTTCTGCCTTCTGCTATTCGTCTCGGTCTCTTCAGCGTCTGCTGTTCGGGATGATATTTTCTCATGTTAGTCACGTAAGCTTCCACGTGTGCGGTCCAGATGATTGAGCGTGGATCCAAATGCAACAGATGACATTCATTATTATTCATATTATCAATAGTTTAGATTCACTAAATCAAAAAATAAAATAGAAGAGCGAGAATTTATGTAGTTAAGAGGAATCCTCCTACAACAATATGCATAAGATTTCCTTCATTGCAGCAAAGAATAAAAAGACGGGAAAATCTAAAAATAGTCGTTGGGATACACGTAGAGAATTGTCTCACAAGTTGTAGTATTAATATATAATTTATGACCCTTACAAACTAGCCTTGGCTTTTAGGTTAATAGGTGTTCATTAGATATTGAGCCCAATTTAGGTTCTCTTGTAATAACGCTCTTAACAAGTGGTATTAGAGTCGATAATTCAATTTGGTCTTCTGTAAGTTAAGTGGTTCATACAGATCATGCTTCCATGGGTTTTGTTATCTCCACTATGACTGAAAAATTATAAGAGCAAGTGACTCTCACTGTAGGTCTAGGTGATTGAGTGGGCTCTGAAAAAGTATGCACTTGAATGACCCGTTAGATAGAAAAAAGTTCAATATGAATAAATTTTCAAGTAAAAGAAAGATTTGTTAAGATATACATGGAGAATTATCTTATATTGAATATTCAATACAAATTATAATGTTAATATACATATTATAATCTTTGCTAATTAGCTTAAGCCTTTAAGTTAATAGGTATTCATTCATTATATATTGAGCCCAATTTAAACTTCCTCATAGTAGCTCCCTTAATAATAGTCAATGTATGATATATAGAATAATTCCTCTTCTCTTTAGTGTCGACTTAATTTTTTGAAAGAATATACTAATGATATTGTCAGCTTAGTTAAGAATTATTTTTTGAAAGGTTGAAAGTTTGTAACATGTAAATTATTCATATTGAAAGATGACATGTAAATTAAGATGACATTCTCTTTCAATAATTCGACAAGCTAAAGAATTACTGAAAGGTTGAAGCTTGTCGACTAATGAGAACTCAGCCGACAATATGATACATTCTTAACTAAATTGATTGAATTTTTAACTCTATTTAGCTCACCACTAAAACATCGAAATTTGAAAATATTATAGAAAAAAGTTTATCGTCTTTATTATTTTGTTGATTCATGAACCTAATAGAACTTAAAGTTGAGAACTTGTTTATAATTACTCTTTTTTTTATTAAATGTAAGTTATTTGTCAATATTTTTTATCAAAAAAAGTTATTTGTCAATATTTTAATTAAGGGATAATTAACTGCATGCCACACTATTTCACTTTATTTATGCGTTACCTATACATTCTTAGTTAATTACGCTATGCACACTCAAAAATTATAAAATCTTACATACACACATTTAAGTTAAAATTTAGTCAAAATCTATTTGAAAAAAAAATCGTTAGTAAATCATTAAAATTATATTTTTACCCTTAATAGTATATTTTTTTTTCTTCCTCGATGTCACACTAAAGCGCTGATCTGTTCTAAAATCAATTCACATCACGGATGTTTCCTTCCCTTACCACAACCTAAACATCAAAGTTTTTAAATTTTCACTCAAAATATTCCTTAAAATAATATGATGAACGATTCAGATTTTTCATAACCTAACTATAGTTAGGTTGTTAGAAAATTATAATTGTTTATTATAATGGAAACAAGTGAAAGTGTGTGTATGTAAGATTTTATAATATTTTGAGTGTGCATAGCGTAATTAACTTAAAATGGATGAGTAACGCATAAATAAAATGAAATGATGTGGTATATAGGTAATTATCTTTTTAATTAATTAGTAGTAGTTAATAGGTAACAATAGACAAAATATTAAATGCCGTAGGACAAATTTCCTACCACAAGGCTATTAATTAATATTGGTGAAGAAAATCGAGACAAAAAGTTCAATAAATCTAGTTAATAATATGTCTCATTTAATACTCCAAACTCAACTAAAAACATGCCAGCTAACAAACCAAGCTCAAAACTCACCTAAATTTGGGACCGACTCACCAAAATTGAGCTACGACTCAAACTCAAAAGCTTCTTTAAAAAAAAAAAATTACGCACACAAATGACACGTAATTGTGTAATTATATTTCGTAGAAGTGCAACATCATCCATATATAAAAGAAACAATGCAGAAAAATGATATAGAGAGTGAATGACATATATTCTCTTATAAAAAAGAGAAAATATAGAAAGAAATAGTAGGTTGAGATAATATATGATTTTTTTTCATTTTAGAATTAATTCGAGCTAAGTGCAGCTCATTTTATATAAATGTGAATACATTCAAAATAAATAAATAAATATGTGATTTTTACATACAGGATATGAAATTTATACAAAATTATGTATTTCACCATCAATTCGTAAATATTACCACTATCACATCATATTCATTTAAATATTTTGTATTTCACAGAGCTGTTATAATGGTGAATTAGAGCCTATAAATGAATATGATGTGATAGTGGTAATATTCACGAATTGACGGTGAAATGCATAATTTCGTATAAATTTTATGTCATGTATGTAAAAACTCCAATAAATATATATTATACAATTATGCATATATTTATGTATATTACATTAACAACTAATATAAGATATAAATATTAAATTTGTTATGGTTTCGAATTCAACTTAATTTTGGCTCGAATTTTGAGTTTTAGCTGGTCCAAGTTCTCTTACTTAACTCTATTACTTGACGAACTGTTACACATTTCAAAAAATTTTCATTCATGTTTCTATAATTAATGAAAAATTTCGACTAATTATCTTTTTAATAATTTGTTTAATCAGAGAAAACAATTATTATCTTCAATGTATGTTAGGTTAATGCGAAAGACAAAATAAAATTATTAATTTAAGAAATAGAAATTTTATAATTAGCAATACTTCTAAATATTTTAACACGACTTTTATAATTTCCTGATTTTTAATTATTTTTTCGTAAAACGTAGTAAGATTAATTTATGTATAGCTTAAAAACGTTGATTTAGATGTAGTTTTTGTTTGTCCCACAGATTTAATAATGTTTTTAGATAGAAAATGATAAAATGAGCCAAATGAAATACTGATGAGTGATTATAATTAGAAATTTTTATTATTTCATGAATTATGGGGATTTCACTTTTAGATCAACTTATTAGTCACATGAAAATACAGGGACCCGAAAATAAGTTACACTAAAAATTATTTCGCCTGGTATTGGGCTTGACTACTGGGCAATCAGGGCGTGCGGGTCACGTGGGCATCGTTCATGATGTCGCTTTTTCCTACATTGTCTCTTCAGTTAGTACTGGCGAGGTCACGTGCAACGTGTTAGGTTTAGCTCGAATTTTAAAGTTATTTGATTTAAAAAAATATTTTTTAATTTTTAAAATTTTATTTATTGTGCTGCAAATTAGTCAGAGTTCTAGCAAACAGAACTCATTTTAAATTTTAATTTTTGGCGTTTAAGTTAAATTTAAGGTCGAATTACACCCAAGTCCCTGAGTTTAAGGGTTTATCACACAGGTCCACGATTTTAAAATTTAACATTGGGTCCCTAGGTTTTCAAAAATTATCATCTAGGTCTTTTTTTTATTTTTATTTTATTACAAAATTGTTAAAATTATCATTATACCTTTACCCTCCGTCCCTCCAACAGATCCGGCAGCCGCGCGGCGCTGCGCTGCCGCCGGCGGTCTCGCACGTGTTGGGCTGGGTCGCACAGTCGCTGTGCGCGATTCAGCCTGCGACCGCTGCCCGCAGCGGCGCAGAGCGGCGTGGTGACCCTTACCCTTACCCTTATTTTCCCTCCCTTAAACCGTTGCGCGCCGCACGAGGCCACCTGGAGCGCCGCCAGGCGCCAGGTTGCCGGCTGCGCGCAGCGGTCGCCGGCTGCATCACGCATAGCGGCCGTGCGACCCAGTCGCCGGCGGGGTCATGCGGCCGTGCGAGGCCGCCGGTGGCGGCGCAGGGCCGCGCAGCTGCCGGATCTGTTGTAGGAGGGAGGGTAAGGGTATAATAATAATTTTAATAATTTTGTAATAATAAAAAAATAAAAAAAGGACCCAGATGATATTTTTGAAAACCTAGGGACCCCAATGTTAAATTTTAAAATCGTGGACCTGTGTGATAATAACCCTTAAACTCAGGGACCTGAGTGTAATTTGCCTTAAATTTAATTCAAATTGAGTTACACTCATCCAAATTCAAGTCGAGTATTAAGTTTATTCGAGCTAAATGATCAACCTCATGTAATAGACAAAAACAATATTAAAGCTTAAATGTACGTAAATCTAAATAACATAAAATTTTTAAATTTTTTATCTTAAATATATTACATAAAAATATAATATAATATTTAAAAATTATGAATTTATAGATATTAGGTCGAGTTTAAGTTATGTCGATTTTATTTAGAGCGAACTGACTTCAAGCCACAAGTTTGAGCCAACGTGTCTTGCGCAAATTTCGATCTAACTTTCAGTTTTAAGCAAAATTCACATAAATATTTGGTTTGAATTTTTTATATATATATTTACACTCATAAAAAAAATATTTGATACTTCAACAAATTGTATATATAATATGGAATATCTATTAATTATAAAAAGTTGTTCACATACTCATGTATTTAACACTCTTTTAGATTATTTTTTGGAATTTTATTTCTGTCAAATTATATTAAAAAATTCTAATATTTAATGAAAACTAATTGAGAACTTCCATGCATAATTATCAAAATTTGATTACTTATTTTTCATACATATTTATAAAACCAGCTTGAATTGAGTCAGAAATCGAATCATGTACGCTGTCGTAATATTTATATCAAGTCAATTAAAAGTTAAAACAAAATGCTATTAAATTAAAAAAATTCCATCCCGAGTCATTCTTAATTAGAATCATACTTTCACGGTCCTAGGTTAACCATTGGATCGAATTTGGTAGTGTAAATAACACAAATGATCAATTTAACGTATTTTGACTCGATTTAGATTTAGCCCAAATGATTTCTTAAGACGTTGTATGTGTTCTTTAAGCGCTCTTTTGGTTAGATAGTTATATTTTATTTAAAGTAAACTATGTTATTATATATGTAAAATCAAAAAAAAAATATTGTGATATTAAAATTTATGTGGGGTGTGAAATAAAATATATTTTTATGAAATTTCACTGATATTGAGATTCTGATATACTCATTAATGCTAAGGGAGCATTTAGTTTAATATTATCTTGATATTTTGTCACGTTATGTAGGGAAAATAATTGTTTGATTTAATGACATCTATAAATATTTTTTTATAAAATTGTAGAATTATTAACTAAAAGATAATATCTAGATGTAATGACATTTAGATTATATGACATAATATTAAAATAATGATGAACTAAATGCCCCCTAAAATAATTTTTTCATAGTTTTCATAATCTTTTTCTGCAAAATCAATTTTTCATTTCATTAAAAATAATTATTTACTGAAATTCTTTAGAAGTTACTAAAAAATAATAGAAAGGTCAAACCTCATTAGGCACTGTTTGGTTAGAAAAAAAATGCTTTTCATAAAATTTTTAAAAAATATATATGATGTGAAATAAAGTGAGTTAATTATATTAAAAATTATATTAGATGTGAAATAAAATGATTGAAATTTGTGTATAATAAAATATAAATTATTATTTTATTTTAAAAAAAAAAAAGATTTTTGTTGAAAAATTTTTTAGCTATAATTAAAATTTTACCAACCAAACGGACCCTAAATTACGCATAACTAATATTATATTTTAGCTTGGTACTTAACTTCGTAACATAACTCATATTTGGTTGGAGAAAAAAATTTTATTTAATTTTTTGTTTTATTTTTTTAAAAAAATATGTATAATACAAAATAAAGTGGATTAATTATATTAAAAATTATGCTGAATATAAAATAAATTTGAATTATTTATTAAGAATTATGTTAAATATGAAATACAGGGATTATTTAATATTAAAATTTATGTAAAATAAAAAATAATTATTTTTAAAAAAAAAATTAAATTAAAAGTTTTTGCTATAACTATTTTAGTCGTGACTTTTTTTTTTGCAAACCAAACAAAACCTCAAATAGAGAAAAACTTGATCCAATCACTATTCAAATTAAACGAACTATGAATTTGTATCTGCTTATTACGTCACGATTCAACACAAATTTGGAACTGAATTGACTCATTTTGATGAGGCCTCGGTGAAACTTTATTTCACATCTAATACAGATACGAATATTAAAATTTAAAGTATTTCATATTTTACACACTTTCTAATATTAAAATAAATTTCTTTCTCGTTAAACTTAAAAAATAAAATAATTTTTTTTCTTATTAAAAAAAAAACTTGAATCAAACGAGGCCTTAGATTCCTGAGGAGATCTAAAATGTTCATGGCAAAACGCAGCAAGGAGATGATATTTTTTTGTCAATCCTCTACATCTCGAGCCTCTTGAAAAAGAGAAATTATATTTCATGCAATGCAACAAGTCGGATGCCCGAGATAAATAAATGTGTAGCAAATAGATACGCAGAACACAACTCGAGAACTGGACATAAAAATGATGTTAATTATGAATACTACACTGCTTATTATATGCTACTTATGAGAATATTTTTGTTAAAAAAATAAGCTAAGTGATTATTTGACAAAACATTCTTATATGAAATAATACATAATGATGTAAATGTAATTGTAACATGAAATATTTATAAACATCTTGAAAATATATAATAAGATAATGCTACTTATAAATAATATGCAACACTATCACATTTATACATAATATTATCTTGATCAAATATATTAAGATATTGTTAAGGTATGAATATGACCAAAATAAGACCAATTTAAATATAAAAAATAGGGTAAATAACATTTGGGTCCCTCTAGTTTGGTCGTATGTGCAAATAGGTCCCTCAAATATTTAAATATAGCAAACTGGTCTTCTAGTTTGATGAAATGAGCAGATAGGTCCTTGGACCGTAACAGACGTTAGAAATCACTTTCTCTCTCCTCCCCGCATCTCTCTCTCATCCCGAGTGCAGCGAGTTGCCGCCTCCCCCACCACCGCCGCCGCCACCACCCCCACCCCACCCACCTCGCCCTCCCCAGCCCCATCTTCCCCCTCCCTCCACCACCACCGCCTCCATTCCGGAATGGAGGCGGTGGTGGTGGAGGGAGGGGGAAGATGGGGCTGGGGAGGGCGAGGTGGGTGGGGCAGGGGTGGTGGCGGCGGCGGTGGTGGGGGAGGCGGCAGCTCGCTGCACTCGGGATGAGAGAGAGATGCGGGGAGGAGAGAGAGGGAGGAGAGAGAAAGTAATTTCTAACGTCTGTTACGGTCCAAGGACCTATCTGCTCATTTCATCAAACTAGAAGACCAGTTTGCTACATTTAAATATTTGAGGGACCTATTTGCACATACGACCAAACTAGAGGGACCCAGATGCTATTTACCCTAAAAAATATTATTTTACTTTATATACTCAACAATTTAAAATAAAAATATCAACTTTATTTCACATTCTAGACCAAAATATTTAAATCAAATATTTTAATTAGGATGTGAAATAAAATTTATATTTTTATTAAAAATTATTGAGTATGTGAAGTAAAATATTATTTTTTATATTAAAATTTATGTAAAATAATTAAAATAATTTATTTATTATTATTATTGTTATTTTTTAAATTAGTACTATTTTAGTCCTTACGTCAAACAGGGCCTAAAATACTATATATATGTAACATTAACATGCTTATATACAGTAAAAAATATTTCTCTGTTCGTCATCTGACAAAACGCCTACATGTCATACATTTATTGGTCCCAAGCATCGGATATGTTGCACCACCCAAAGGCGACAATTTCTCTATAATATGTCATAGATTTAAAAGGAGTAAAGCAGAATAGTGACAGCAACAGTTGAGCAAATGAGAATTCCAGCCTATCTTTTCATTAATTATAAACTGCAGTAGGAACTTGAAAGGAAATATCTTGACAATTCTCAATAATCAAGGGTATGATTTCTGCAAGTTTAATATGATCAAGGGTCATGATCTATTATTATCATAAAGTTGGATTTGTCAAGTATATACATACAGTAGATAGATATTAAACTTGTGAGAAAGAACCAAATCCATCAATTAGAGAACATCATGAGTTCAATTAACATTGCAGGTTTTCACTTCTTGCAGATTAAGAATGAAAAGTGTTATGCTGGTTGTTCATATCTACATAAAGAGGAAGCCAATGCGTGGCCTTTCACAAAATATCCACCACAACATAATCAAGCTAACGTTAATACCAGTACCGTAGAAGTTATGATCAAATTATATACTGACAGAAATGTAGGCTGCAGGCTTTTGAATGCTCAACGATTGATGCAAGAGAATTCATGTTAAGAGGTCTGTCTTAACTGGGAATGGGGCAGCCAAGCTCGTTTGCCGCGGAGCTGAGGAACGCAAGCGTCAAGCCAGTTGCCAGCCTGCTGCGTGCTTCCCATTTGATGCATCTGTCTATGTCGGCATGCCAGTTGGTGACGCCAAGGCCAAGGCTGCGGTAGGAATGATCGTACGCATGCGGCCTCTCTCCATTTGTGTAGTTACTGGATTTTATTGACCCAGTGTTCATCACATCACGTAGAACGGCAATGCTGAGGGCTCGCACGTGTGCACTGGGATGGGAAAGGCAGCGAACCGTAGCCGACATCCGACACTGCGTGTGAACAAATTATGATCATTACTATCATCATGTAGGGCTCGCATAAAGTCAAGTTAGAGCTCGTAAACCCCAACTAAATATCTTAGTTGTCAATCTTGAGTAGGTTAATAGTTATTCAATTTAGAATCAATTTGATCTCACTCACACGCCATCCCTATGACACAAGTAGACCACTCAAGGAATTACCTAAGGCATTTTGAGTTTCGAAACTTTTTCTTTTTTTTGATGAAAACTTTGAGGCATTTTGAGTTTCGAACATAAATTCTAGCCCTATTCATCAACTACTTCAACTATTTGTGATGCAGTGAGAACACCAGCAGTTAAAAGCAGGTTAGTGCTTACCTTGAGCAGATTTGCAAGGCCATCTGCAACTGCTAAGCCAGTTTCGCCCCAGTCCGCAACCAAGTGAATTGCTCTAGCTGTCACCTCTAGAAGCTGCAATCGTTGAATAGATTATAAGGGAACACAGTCATGGGAAAGCCAGACAATGACCAATGAGAAACAAGCTGAGGTATAAGATGCAAACTAGATCATGAACAAGTTATGAGTAAGCAACATGACATCATTCAAATAAACAGTGTCAGTTGAAACTAAAAGTGAAATTCTTCTAAGAATCTTCCAATGAACTGAGCTATGTTTTCCGACATAAAGATTTGGTTCGGGTGGTATCTAGCCAATTCCATGTGATCCAAACACTAGAGGAAAAAATTTTTAGTTCCAATAGTTTGACATGAACTAAATTTGAAAGAAGAAAAAAGCTTGATTGCAGCTAGCTCAGCTAAAAAAATTCGAATTCGAGCCAAGAAAAAAGTAATTTGTTTATAATGGCTTGAAACCGCCATGACCAGTAGGAAGAGTATAGGTTCTTAACTTGGGCAACCAACAAAGCTATCCACAATAGCCAAGCCATCCCGTAGGCTATAACGAGAGCTACTGTCGACATATATACTCACGTACATATAAATGAGGATGTAATTTCTATCCTGTAGGGACAACAGCCATTCTCCATCCAACTATTCTTGTAGCACAATAGTCTCGCATGAACATATCATATAAAACCAGACTACTTATATTCATTCGGGTATCAAAGCTCCCTATGGGTTAGATGACATTATTCAACAATATAAGTGGAACGCACAAAAAAAAACAGATTGATGAGTGGCATAGAAAATATGAAAAATCATTTGTGCTTTTCATAGGATTGTCCAAGTTGCCAAATGACTGCAGTTAACCAAAAAAGTTCAATCATTTACTACAGTGAACTGCATGGATAAAAGAGAATTTACAAGAGCATTTACAAGCATCACTAAGTTATCTGACATCTAGCCTCCTCTCAAGTGTGCTCGATCTATGGCCACACTATCACAGGATTCCACATCATCGTAAATCATAATCAAACTGAATCCGAAGATAGCTTTAATGCCATTACCTATAAAGCTTTACATTAAATGATGATGCAAGTAAAGCTTAGGAAATATTTGAGAGCTGGGACAAATCATTTTCCAAGGCTATCCCTCTAGCTGAAAATTGGTCTAATTCTAACTAATCACTTTTCTTTACCTCAAGCTGTGGTAGAGTGCATGCTTCCCCATCAACAAGCATCCCATCTGTGGCACGAAGAAGAAGATCTGAAGCACTTGCAAGGATTATCAATGTTTCTGGGCTTTCATGACTTCTCATGAGTTCCACAATCAGCTTTACAATTCGTTGGTTGAACCTCCACATTCTTTGGCCTTGCTCATCATCTTTCGCAATCCAAGGTTGCAAATCACGTTCCGCCTGTACATACAAGCATTTCTCAAAAAGTGACTGAAAAATGTTCTCAAAATCTTGGAAAAATGGATAAATAAACAGCCAAAAATATATAAACAATGGTATTGGACCTGAAGAACAATGGCTGTTGAAGCTTTAGTTGGGGAAGCAGAGACGATATCGCAAAGGGCATCAACCACCTAAACAATAAAGATACCAGGAATATTCAAATGAAAACTAAGAACAAATTTACAAATTCAAGTACAAAGGTTTGAAGAAAAAATAAAGATGAAAAAGAAAGCAACCACATGCTATAAAAAATTACACTTATTTCAATGATCTGTACTTAAAATGAGCCCTTAACAGGTTTAGGCTCAAGCCAGTTCAATCGCCAAATCGGAGAGTTTTTCTTTTCACTCTCTCTTTGTTCAACCACTCACATGCCAGAGGAAGAAAAAAAAAAAGAAAGGAACAATGGTGAAACCAAAAAAAAGGTAAACAAAGGCACAAATGTTCTTTGAGGAATTAAAGACACAAGCTTCTCAATTATATTGATATTTCTTCCACCTTAACCCACTTAGAGTTTTAGGTTATACGGGCCCTCTATCTATAGTAGAGCAATGTCAAAAACAAGATGCATGCTACCTTGTTCTCAAGCTACCCATTTGTCGTATTCCTTATGCACCTCTCCACAGGTATTAGTTATTTGACGCAATAGCTTGTTCTAGTGTGCATTTCTTAACCTTTGTCATCATTAGGACGTGACTCATTTTTTAGGGCCTCAAGGTTGAAGTGTCGGGTCCTCAAGGCGTTCCTTGAGATTGCCTTTTGTCTTTCTTCAACTGAACTGTTGTTGGTATCAAGACCTTGTTCTCTACACCAAACTTATCCTTGAAGCACAATTTTTTGTAGTGCGCTCATCTTATCCTTGTCAATGTCGGGTCTTGTCCTCCACGCAGCGTGACGAGCATTTTCTAAAGCCTCGAAGTTGGAGTGTGGGGTTCTCAAGGTTACTGCTCTGTCCTCTTTCTAACTGAAGTGTTGTCAGCATCAAGACCTTGTTCTCTCGACCAAGGTTATCCTAAAGGTCAAGGCCATGTCTTCGCTTGACTTGAATTAATGTCGAAATTGAGGCTAGACTCCCTCTTGACGTGTTGTCCAAGCCTTTGTTTTTCTTAACTCGAGTTGTTCTCGAGATCAAGGATAATTCTCTCCCGATGTGTCATCAAGGCCATGATGTCCAAATCTCAAGGATGTCCTTGATGTCCAAATCTTAAGGATGTCCTTGATGTCCAAATCTCAAGGATATTGTCCTCGAAAAGAACCTTGCAAAAGTTGCTCAAGGATATTTTCTCTCTCAACACGACAAAGTATCATGGAAGAAACCTAGTTCTCTCAAGTAGGACATTCTCAAGGTTAGGACTTGTTACCTCTAGACTCGAGCTAGAGCTTAACATTAAGGCAAGTTATGTTCTTTCTCGTAGTCCGAACTTAACCTTGAGACCTTCAGGGTTAAAGATCTTTGGACGTCTGGTCTTGTTTGAAACTCTAAATCTTTTAAGGCTCTGAATCTTCTAGGTTTCTATCAGCCACAGATGCAAAGGTTTCTGGACGGAGACGTTTGAAGGCGAACCCCTCAACATCTTTTGGTGAATATCTAGCATCGATTCTCTTGAGGTGACGACGTTGAACGTTGAGTCCTTAGCATATTTTCATTAGACTCAATGTTGTAGCATCAAACATCGGTTCTCTAGATGTGTTGACATTATTGGTCAACCCTTCATCTTATATGTCTGGAAAATGTAAATCTTACTGACTATTTTCTAAGTAGAAAATCATCATCTTATAGTACTGATAATAAATCTTCCCACTTTATTATATATCCTGAAAACCTTTTATTTCCTTTTTCAATTCTCCCTCATATCTTAGAGAGTGTTTGTTCACATTTCTCAACCTGGGGTTAAGCTCTCGTCTAGAGCTACTCGATGCATATTTCTAGTAACACTTGGACTAAGAAATGGTATAGGTGGTAAGATTTAGTACAATGGAAGTTCTACATCTCTAATGTTACTTCCATTGAATCGACACCTTTCTTCTCAGAGGACTCTACCAGTCTCCAATTTCTTTACCTTAGATACCTCCTATACCTATAAATAATCGCATTCAAGTGCATAGTCACTGCACTCAGGTGACTTCTAGTCCACCACCATCACCATCTACCTCCTATACCTATACATAATCGGATTCCAAGTATATAGTCACTGCACTCGGGTGACTTCTAGTCCACCACCATCACCATCTACAAGTTCTGATGATTTATTGGACTTTTCTATCACTTTATGCAAAGGTAAACACAATACTACTCACCCTGTGTATTCTCAACTATTTGATTTTTTTCTATCCTATTCTTTTGCTCTTACTGTGAACATATCTAAATCCTATCATGAGACATTATAGATCTTTGAATGGAAATAAGTAATAGATGCAAAGATAGCTCATTTCAATCATGAGACTTACAGTATTAGTGGCTCCTCCATCAAGTGTTCACCCATTGCTCGTTGGCGAGCATTCATCATAAAACTTAAGCCTGACAGGACAATAGATCGTTATAAGAATAGATTGGTAGTGATGAGGTTGATTATTTCGAGACTCTCTCTTAGGACTAGACTAAACTCTGTCAAACATCTATTTTCTCTTGCTATAAATAAGAATTGGAAATTATTTCAAATGAATGACAGCAACGCCTTTCTCTATGGAGACCTTTCCAAAATGTGTATATAGTGCAACCTCTGAAGTATGTTACTCAAGAGAAGAATGAAGTATGTAAACTCAAAAAGGCTATTTTTAGCCTAAAACAAACTCTTCAAGCCTAGTTTGATAAATTTATAAAGTGGCTAGTGAAGCTAACCTTTGTAGCAGCAGTACACACCACTCTAATTATTCTGAGCCATACTCCTTCTAGTTTAGTTATATTTTCTATTTATGTTGATGATAAAAAGCCCACTAAAGTGACAAGAAAGGAGTTATTAAACACCTTGAGAGATGTTTTGTTACCAAAGATCTCAATTGACCTAAGTATTTTCTAGGAATTAAAATTGCCAAGAAAGATGTTTTTTTGTCACAAATAAAATGTCATGGACATATTGGAGGAAACTGAACTCAGATGCAAACCGCTTGATACTCCCATGGATGTTCATCTCACAGATGTCTTAATGGTAAGCTGATATATATCTATATACCTATATACATATACATATACATATGACTGTTACTCAACATTGCATTTGTTGTTGGTATTATCACTCCATTCATGGAAAATCCCAAACTAATGCATTTGAAAGCAGTATATAGAATCTTCAGTCACATTAAAAAAATTCTAGAAAGGTATTGTTACACTGAAAATATGAAAATATTAAAGTCCAGGCGTATTTTGATGCTTGCTATGTTGACTCAGTGGATAGATAAAATCAACATATTGATATTGCATCTTTTTGGAACAAAACCTTACAACATGGAAAAGTAAAATGTCATGGCAAAGTCTAGTGCAAAGTCTGAATATACAACTATGGCTCATTCTGCTAGTGAAATGATGTGGAAAAAATCTCTCTCAAACGAACCTTGTTTAATAAGTTAAGCAGCCTGTGGTGATACATTGTGATAATAGAGATGCAACCTATACAGCTAGCAATCATGTTTTCCATGAGCAAATAAGACATATTAAAGTGGAATGTCATTTCATTAGAAATGTTGTTCTTTCTATGAAAATAATCACACTCCATAATGTTATTCTTTCTTTTTTTGTAGAATGGCGTGTACCATTCAATCATCCCCGTAGACATAAAGCCACTCTGGCATGGAAGTTACCATAAATAATTGATCATAATGTGCCATAACACTACAGAGAGAAATTATCACGATCAGGAAGGGCTTACTAGATATCATATCAATTATTTCAACTACATTGAATGATCTTTCGAATTTTCAAGACTCTCCAGTTTATGGCCGCTTCTCTATGTACCACCCGTAGTTTCATTGAATTTGCTAATGAAGAAAACCGCTCAGCATCTTGCTTATTTTAAAAAAATAAGAATACCAGATACTGGACATTATTTATTAACTTATAAGGACCAAAAAAGTGAGAATAGCAACTATTTTAGAAGATAATAAAGTGATCAAACTCAGCAAGCATCACTGTACCTGCCTCCACCCTTGCTGAGCAGACGTACTTTCTGCAGTCATTTGCGTCTCGGGAGCTGCAATTAACTTGTGCCATAACAGAGAAACAACAGAGAAACATAACTCCTGTTTCTCTGAAAGCACAGATGTCAGAAGAGCATGTCCACTGCAGTTGTATGCTCCATTTCGATCCATTGTAAGAAAATTTGCTAGATCTGATGCATCTACAGACAAACTTTCCATTTTCTTCTCTGACGTTTCCTGAACAGCATCATTTATCAACTTTGCTTTCTCACATTTTACAGGAGATACTAAAGAGCCTTCAGACTGCACTGATCCATTATCTTCTGGTTCTAAATTGCTACTGCTGGAAGGAATCAAATCTTGCATGCTGCTTGAACAAATTGAGCTCTCTCGTTTTATTGGTGCAAGTACTAAATGAGCTTCAAGGGGTTCAGCCTTGTCAACTATTGAAGCAACTGTTTTACCATGTAAGTCTATAAGGTGATAAAGGGAAGAAGCTCTTGTACATATCTCTGTATCCCACTTGCATCGCATCAGAATGGAAAGGGAATTCATACAGGCCTTTGATCGTCCAAATAACTCCGAAACATGTGCAGCAACCATAGCAGCAGCCACTATCTCATTGGAACTATAACTCCATGAAGTGCCAACGGATGAAGGCTTCAAAGAAAACAAAGCTTCTAAAATTCCAAGAATTCTACGTGTGTGTCGAACTGCCGAATTAATACTACTATGAACCTCTTGAGAGAACCCATTGGTTTTTACTGCCTTGGTCAGTCTAAAAGAATCTCTAGAATCCAAATGTATGCCATTTTTTGAAATTAAAGGAAACAACTGAAGTTCACAAGACAATGCGCATACGGCAGCCAAAACATATGAATCGAATGTTGCAGCAGGTCCCTGTTTTCTCCTAATTCTCCTCCCCAGAGATGTTTTGCCATTAAGTACCTGAGGATCCTGAGACTCATCGGCAATCTCACCAGAAGGAGGTACGCTCCCAGTAGGTCTCTTACTGCCATTTGGCAAAGCTTCATGGCTGATGCACACAGTTAGCACTACGAATAATAGTCGAGAGGCAAGGTCCATAGATGCACAAGATTCCAGGAACAAAGAATGAATCATAGTGCGGAGCTCAGCAACTGCAAGGTTTTTGGTGTTGGACCACATGCCACCATGATTTCTTGATTTCTTGGGTGTCTCAATAGCTGCATCTTGTGGAAATGTTCTTCGAAGCATTGCTTCCATTGTAGAAACAAAAATCCTCATGAGGCATGCTTCAGATGGACTTCCACGCGGGAGGTATTCCAGCACTTTAAGCAATGGCAAATATAAACTCCATGATAGTGCAGGAGGTTGCAATGGTGTTGATACCACAATCTCAGGCAAATCTACAGCTGATGAACTCAGGGGAAGCAGGCCATAAGCAGCCTCCCAAATGGTACAGATCCTCCATTCCACATCAGGACCATGAGCACATAGCATTGAAGCAATTCCTTGAGCAGTTGCCTCAATGGTGGCTTCAGCAGCAGGAACTTCCAGCTGGTAGAGTGGAATCACAGAAATAAAATAGGTTTATCTAGGACTTGAACAGAAGTGAAATGGACCAGGTTACAATAAGCAAAACAAAGATCGTTGTCCTTAAGCAACACCACTACTTCATACTTTATGTTACCTGTTTCTTAAAGGAAGATATATAACCACCAAGGGGCTCATGCTGGACTTCAACTCCTTCTGTGTGCCTCAATGGAGGAAAAAGTAGTGTGGGTTGCGAAAGTATACGGAATAGTAAAGCAGCTGCAGCATCTGCTGCAATACCAGCCCTCATTGACATTGCAGTGCCAATTGCACGTAAGAAATGCAAGTGCATCCAGTTTCGTGGGAGCTAGACATAAAAAAAAAAAGAGTTACCTATGTAGGATCATTTATCAAGTGACTATCATAACAAGCTATATGAATAGGAAAAGTTGAAATTTCATTTTAGCCCACCAAATCATTAAATAATGTACAACCAACCTAAGGGCCTAAGCATGGAGTTTGTGACCAAGAAATAATTAAATTCTTACAAGCCCATCACGTAATAAGTTTAATTTGCTTTGCTAGTAAATTAAACGCATGACTTTTCTGTAGAAACAGCAAAAAATTTTATACTTCCATGCTAGAAATGCTGGAGACCCTTAGCAATTAATCTTGAGACTTTTGGCTCCAATATCATATTGAGCTCCAGTAACCAACCAAACTAAACCTTGACAACATGTTGAATTATGGTAACTAGCCTACCTAATCTGTTTGGTAACTCATTTGATTATAAACTTATTTGAATGTAAAGTCAGAAGCTTCTTTTTGGGAAAGCTTTTATAAGGGAATAGTGCACCAAATGAAATAAAGTTAAAAACGTTTCCTCTTAGGGGAAAAATTGGGTTCGGGATTAAATAGCTCACAGGTTACAGCCTAGGAATATCTTTTATGCTTTAACTCCATCCACCAAAAAGGAACAAGGATACAAAAATTTGTCTGTGATGCAAATATTATAGAATCTAATTGCCAGAATATTTAATTCTAATATTTATGAACATGCTGCTACAAATATTTGGTTTTACATAAGACTATTACAGTACAGTTTCTTGTATAAAGACTGGAAAAGTAAATTGTTAATGATAATTTTACCACTTTCTAGAAAATAAATTGCAAAGTGATCATTGGTTGAGGAACAAACTTCCCAATAATACTAGGAATTAAAACAGTGTGCTTATATAGGTTGCAAAGCTCCAAGCTAACAATCCTTTGTTGTTTGTCCCTTTTCATGATCAAAATTTCCTAGGAGGAACTGCGTAAGAACCAAGTCCATAATCTTTTGCAAAAAAGTTTCTATGACAACCCAACAGGTCTAAAGATGGAAAATCCGTGCTGCACTGCTCTGCAGCACCCATATTCAAGTTAGCATCAGCCGAGAAAAGAACCTTTCCCCAAGAGAATTCTAACATATGTCATAGTATGCTTAACAGACATCCAATATATCAATTATAGTTATCATTATTTGATAAAATCGCATACCCTCATGCCAGACGCATAATCCTCAGCTGCCCTTAGAAGTTCCACAAGTTGAACAGCAGCATCAAGTGCATCTGGAGCCCATGATGGTGGGGCCTCAAGAAGTCCAAGAAGAAGTCTCTGTGTAGCACTTGGAGTAGCAATGGCATAATACCTTACACCAAAGAGAATATGATGTTAAAGGTAGCCCTATGAAACAACAGAAAAATATCAATGTATGTAAGATTTTCACCTATGAAACAAACGTGCATATGGCTCAAGTGCAGGCAGCCCTGCTACTAGATGCTCATCTAACGGGGTGGTAGGAGGCGGTAAAAGAAGTGCAGGAACAGCTGCTGCCGTTAAATTGGCTGTTTCATAGCGAGCAACTTCCTCATCACAAACACTCAATATGACACCAGCACCATTGGCGACAGCCCACCTTGGAGTTGATGGCATAAGTTGAGGGTGTTTGCCAGACTGTCGACTGCAAGCTAGATTCATAAAAATTATGTTAACTGAGATGTTCTTAGACTCCGAGTATCTTTTTTTTTTTTAAGATGACTCCTGAGCATCTTACATACGCTAAATAAATGATGTTTTTGAAAACAATAAATGATGTTTATGAATATCAATATATTAAAACAGTTTAGACATCCATGCGCATGTATCCATCATATGTATGTAGAAACTCCTAAAAAAAATCATGTTAATGGTACTCACACAAAACATATAAGCATTAATTCATCTGGAGAAAGGCAACGTGCTCAGTCATACTTTTGGCAAGTAGCATCAAGCTTCACTTTGTTATACCATGACAAACCACATTACCCCCTAAGAAATATGAATAAGCTCAAATTTTGCTAGGATAAATTATGAATAAGGTAGGGTAAGGTAGGCAGAAGCTTCCATGGCTTTGGCCGACATCATGGTGGAACCTAATGCAAGAGAAGGAGGAAGGAAGGACAAAGAAAAGGAAAAAGAGAGGAGGAGAAAGAGAGGAGAGAGAAGAGAAAAATAAATGATATATTAATAATCAACAAAATATAAAAAGGAATAAAAAAATAAATTTTGCTCTTTTGTTCAAGGAAATTTAGCATATGCCATCAAAATGTACCTCTGCAAGGTATTTAAGTCAATCTCAGAGCCAGATGCTAGATTTTGAAAATCTTAAATTATTTGATATTACTTCCAACTCCCATTGACTTATATGATATTTACCCCAACATTTTTGTTGTTCACTTGCAACTATTTTAGAAATAAAAATAACTTGTAAAGACACTAAGATGAGACTAGAGGTCGGTGCACTCCAAAGAGACTAAACGACGCCATTGACAAATCTAATAAATTTTATGCAAAACTTTCTAATTAGATAATTATTAATTTTTAACAAAATTTTATTTTGCGAGTGCATAGACCTTAATGATTAAAACTTCGTAGTATGTTGTGCATGATTTGTTAAAGTATAGAAGTCAAACAATAGCAATTAGACCTTCCACCAATCAATTCTTTAAAAGAATCATTTTACATTGGCCACCATATGAAAAATGTCTTCCTAGTGGATTTATAGAAACCTGCAATGGCGCTGCTTAAGAAATGAGAAGTCATAGAATCCTGAGATTGAACTACAAGATTGATTATCAAACTTCCAGACAAACATGAGTAAGATCAATGTAGACAATAAATGGCACGACAAACTTACCAGTTGTTGGAGGCTTTAATTCTCCAGCAGCAGCATATTTCCCCATGACTCCACCACACCTGATATCAATGTAATGTAATATATATCATTATCAGTAGTAACATCCAAACCATCTGATGTTGGGTCAATAGTATAATAGAAACTATGTTAGCACAAAGGGAAAAGAACGTGTAGTATTTTTTAGAAGAGTTAGCACATGCAGTAATAAAATTAGCTTTTTTTTATCAAGAACATAAAAACTAGCCACTACTAATTATTATTTTAGTTGTCATCGTCAATTTCCTTATTCCCAATATTTAAGATGTCCTCAACATTCCCATGAAGTGTTGCACTCATTGGTTGTCAACTTCACTTAAAAAAAGTCATTTTCCATAACAAATAGTTATTAGTAACTATTAGTGTTTCTATAGCTCTCTATCCAAACAATTCTATTTCCTTCACATGTTTTCATACTTAAATGTTTCCCTGTATTATTAGTGTATCGACTGCTCTCTATTACACATGCCTGAGCAATCCATATCACTCATGACTTCATGCTTAGGCAATCAAGTAGTGCATTCGAGAGTATCAAAGTGGATTGGCAAAACGAACAAGAGCAGCCCATAAGCAGACAAATAGCTAGTAAACATTACTGGCTGAGACACAGCGAGTGAGGGGTTGGACAACTCTTGTAGGAAAAACTTTGGCTATTATTGTTTTGCCAAGCAAATTCTAAAGATTACTAGAACTAAATGTTTATAGGAAGGGCTTCATTTCATCAAATTAAACTTCAACTGGCAAATAAGCTCTAACTGAAGGAAAAGGATTTTACATACTAGATTGAAGAAAGAATAGGATTTTCGGTAAGATACTATTCATGAGCCATACATGTGTATTACATTTATCCCTAACATGTTTAACCCAAAACTAATAGTAATGAGCCATAAGTATGAAAGAGTACTCAACTATTTGTAGTTCTTGATACATATTAGGTCTTAGTGATACAATACAACACTTGTTTCTTTTAAATGAAATCATAATAGTGTGCAAGCGTGTCCTTGGCTGTGTTGGTGTGTGGGTGTGTGCGTTTTGGTTGTGGCATGGAGTGGAATGGGGTTAGTTTGGGGCTGGAAATGGAAAAATAGGAATTGAAACCAACCTCACCATGACACCAATCCATCATTTTTTTCCTTAATTATCGAAATAATTATAGCTGACATGTATGAAATCGGTAAGGAAAAAAATTACGGGAGTTTGAAGGATCAATCTCGAGTTCTTTCCACAATCTGTACTTTTCAGTGTGTGTTCATGTGTGTAGCAAAGAGTGAAGGGAGGGGAATCATTTCAACTTGAGAAAACAGTAATTAGGAAAAAGAGGGGAAAAAAAATCTATCAGCATCTTAATTTTGATTGTGATGATGCCTGTTCTAATAAAAATAATCATAGTTTTTCACAAAAAAAAGGAAAAAAAAAGGTTTTTCACAGTTAATGAAAAAGGTATCCTACCATCGAAAATAATCACTCCTTATGCCCAGTGGTGCAGCAAGCAGTATATCTGTAATCCACGGAGTTAAAGGACGCAATGGTTTCCTATCACTTTCTTGATAAGGGGAATGGCAAGCTTCTTCTTCTCTGGATCCACTTGTGGTCGCATGGTGTCCACTATTACTTCTCTCTGTTTCTACATTTTGATGATCGGATTTGAAAATTGGTCGATTGTAGTGAGTTAAAACTCGCAGAATTTCCCCACAGGCCAATGCCCATTGTTCAGAATATTCTTTCTGCAACAAACAAAACCACTATGGCTATGAAGATATGCGTGACTACCATACTATACACTTCGATGAACCTGATGAGCTGTGTGCTCGAGGAACTCCATACAAGTTAAAAGAAAAGACCAAATTGAAATTTGCACTAAAGCATTACACGCTGAAGTGCTCACCTCTGTAGTCTGGCTGATTAATGATATGAAAGAATTAAATGGCGGATCATTCTTGTCATATAGCAGTGTTCCATCAATAATACATGAAAGAATCGGATGCACGATAGCATGACCATGCTCAGGGTGGTGGAGAACAAAAATAGCTAAAATAACAAATAAAAGGATTAGCTATTTTTTTCCAATAAGAAAACAAAAACACAAGATAACCATCCTGTCATAAACTTTCAAAAAAAAAATGAAAAAAGTTAGCAATACCCAATACATCATCCAAAAGGCGTTTGTCCTTAGATGGATAGTGGTTCTGGATTAGCTGCACAGGGAAGATAAATTCTATTTTAGAAGTTGTCAAGAGTTATGCAGATTTGCTACAGATGCCTAAAACAAATAGATAAACGGACTCGCAAGCTATGAATGACTGGCTAGCTCCCATTCATTTAATTTCTACTTATCAATATCAAGAAAGTGAATAAGAAAAAGGTTGATACCTGAGCTATGTCTTCTGGGAATTGTTCAGAAGTGAACTGACCAAAATATTCAACATATGCCAAGATTTGTGCCTGGAAATGCTGAACTTTTATCAAAATCTAATATTAAGTAAAAAACCAAAAGAGTTCCATTTTCACACAATAGACAACCAATTCATGATGCAATTCTAACTTCACAGCCCTCTCCAGAACTCTTCCGTAGAGAAAATTAGGAACTTATATAGAGAAAACAAAATATGGCAAGAACTGAACAAAATAAGATAACACAGTGTAATGACCCTCAATTTATCTAAACAAATGCAAATGACAGGACTGTTAAAGCACTCTACATTAGTTAAAAAACCAGTCGATGAAACCCAATTTCTACTCAAATCATATTCCCATGTGAAATAACACATGTTAAAAGACAAATCACCAATAAGAAGTTCCTTTCTTACACTTGAAACAGGATTTGGCCTAGCCTCAAACTATATTGTCATGGACAATTGCAGTTCTTTTAGGTTATAACTAATATTTTAAACAGGCATGAGAGTGATTGATGCCAAACCACAGGATATTCGGGCATACTTGGTAGTTTTACCAATCCATGCAATGACATGGTATAACTTGGATTCATGACAGCCTTGAGCCAAGCATTTGTGAACAAAACAGTCCCCACTTGTATTCACTGTTTATGGGCCAATAAAGATGAGGTATACTGCAAGTTTCTTTCATTATCAAAGAGTTTCTCCATGTATAAACAAGAGATTATAAATTTTTGGTCCAACACTTGTGATCTCAAGACTTGAATTATTTTGAATTCGTAACACCCGCAATGTCTATATCAAATACAAGTAAAACTGCGAATGCCAAGTGACACAACAGGCTGTGTAAAAGATCTTTTTTTTATGTTATTGCAAAAGATCTTACAATTGGAAGTAATTGTTATGAACATAATTTCCTAGTTGTTGACAGAGCATTAACCACAAAATTAAGCTAAATAAAAGTTCTTGAAAATATTAGTTTCCATGAAAAGTAAGGGTAATCTTTAGATAAGGTCAAGAAATACACATATAATCAACCAAACACAAACAAGAGTGTACATAATTTTAAAGAAAAATCTCAAGAAAGCATAGCATCATGACCATACTAGTTAACTTCGAAGAAACTTATTGAGGTTGGGAGCAAATTTATAACAAAAACTGAGCCGTATTTGCACGTTTGCAATTTACCCAACACATGAAGCTAACAAAAATTCATTGTTGAGGAAATAGTAATTAATTTTATACTAGTACCACTACTAATCTAAGCAGATTCTTTCCATCTACAATAAAATGTCTTACACATCAAATAATACTTTTTTAAAAATTTCACATCTAAATATAAATGATTTAATCTTCATTCATCCCCTAACATCCCCATCTTAATCCAAGTTTTAAGCCAATTTGGTAAAGGCCAAAGTTGATTAAATCCAAATTTTCAATCAGATATGAAACTTTAATTTCGGCCCACACAATAACCCATGATCCAATGTCAAAAGCTAACTCATTGACATGAACTTGGTACAAAATTAATTTCATTATCAACCAATCACTTTTCAAGATTTAATAGTTTTAATCCCACTAACAACCAACAGATTTTCTTTTACTTAAAAAGCTCAGAACAAAGCTAACAAATTTAAGCCCAAATTAGAGCTCATTGCATAAATCCTGAACTAAGAAAAGACCAAAGATTATTGGACACTATCCTGCTTTCCACTAAATTGCCATGACAGGCACTTTTTCTTCTTTGCCATGAGAGTACTGCTTTGCTCTTCTTCTTATTTCCCATAATTAAGAAAGAAACATAAAGGCCCTTCTTAACTTATCTGCTTCAGATAGATGTCATTATATGCAAGACGAGTTGATAATGAAAAACAAATCAAAGACAAAATATCACAAGAAGTCTACTATACGGATAGCTGCAGCAAAAGTACAGATCTGGGTTATGCAACACCGTCACCACAAAACAAGTTTGCACAGAGTTTGTTGCACCTCTGCCTCGTTCCAACAAAACAATGATATGGGGATGATGCGACTCTATCCAATACCTTAAAATATTAGAGATTTTACCTTTTTAGAAACCATAGAAAGTGCACAAACTATCATCATGCTCAGGTTAATTTCATCAAAGCTTGTTCAGATCAAGAAATGATCCGAAAACAGAGAACTCATAAGATTCAAGCCAAAGAAAACAGAAGTCATAACTCGGAGAACCCATTAAAACCACATCCGAAGTGAAAGAAATTACTCAACAGGATTAGCACCAAAAACTCGAACCAGAATAACATTAAGTATATGATTCACCGTACCTGCCTCTGTTGCTCGTCTTGAGGCGGCGGCCAGAACAAAGACGAGAACTGGAGCCCATCGATCCACTTCTGGCACGAAGCAGACATCCTAAGCCCCACTCAAATCTCCCTCCTTACCGTCTCTACGGACCAAATCAATCGCGTCGACTGCATCCAAAACACGAAAAAATCCACATCAACAAAAACAAATCCCCTGCACCTCTCTTCCTCTCTTCCGCCCTTAATCTTTCTAAACAACTTAACTTTCTTCAAAACATCTCCATCCTTGCCGTCCCCGGCCAGCCGATCAGTTCCCTGGGAGGGACTCAGGCGATCTCAACAACGGAAGCAACCTCACATTCCTGCATAAGAACTCCACCAAATCAAAATTCAAACCTGCTAAAAATCAAACTGCTAAAAAAATAATGGATGAAAAATCAAAAATCAAAAATTCAAACTGTTATTAAAAAAAGCGAGAAAAATCGAGAGAAAGGAAGAGTAACTACGACGTAGTTCTCGGAGGAGCTAGCTAGGGTTACTGAAGAGCCTCGAACTGCTGTACTCTTCACAGGAGGGGAGTAGACGAGGAAGACGATGAGAGGAGGAAGAGCAGCGAGAGAAAAACAATGGAAGAAATTATTTTTTTCTGATCTTCTCGGAGGAGAAGAAAGGGGGGGGTTTATTGTTGGGTGGAGAGATCCTTTTTTGGGCGATTCTTTTCTGGGTGCGCTGGGCTGGAGGCTGGGGGCTTCGCCCTCCAGATCTCCTCCTCTGCCTACGTGGCACTGATATTTTCGCGGATCTATTACCCATCCTTCCGCAATTCATGCATGTCATGCCATGACACATGAATCTGTGGGACCCACGACAGTGTTCATCGACTGCCGAAACTGCCCTTCTGGAGCGATTTTGTCTTTTTTTTTTTTTAATCATTTACATATATATATATTTTTTAATTCTTCTTAAATTACATATTAAATTTTTTATTTTACAATTTACTACTCTATTTTCTAAAAATAAAAATTAAGCACATACATACATTCACAAATATATTTATAAAAATTTATATATATATATTATTGATAATAAACATAGAAACATTTCATAATTAGCAAAAAAAAACAAAATTTAAATTTTTTAAAAAAATCTAAATATTTTTTTTAAGATTTAGAGAGTTAAATAATAAAATAAAAAGTATGAAATTTAATATATTATTAAAAAAAATTAAGAAATATGTATGTACTCAAAATTAAATTAAAAATTTTCAATTTGATTTCAATTTAATCCAAAAAATGAATGTGGACAGTTCGATTCAATCTCGGTTCAAATAAGGCCCCACTCGTTTATTATCGATTCAAGTTCTATGGAAGTCAAAATCGATCTGACTTTTTATTATTTTTCAATCTTTTAGTCAAATCTTAAATATAAATATTTTTTATTTATTCAAATAATTTAATTATATCATCCATGTTAATTTAATAATCAAAAATAGAAATAAAATTTAATCTAGCATAACCATCCATTAAGTTATTAAGAAAAAACTAATACACTGAAGCAAGTCATATATAAAAATAAGGAGATTTATATCTATCACTCTCAAAAATCTATTATTTTCGAGCGGCACACCCAAAGTTTATTATTTTCATGCAGACCTCTATCTAACTTTAAAGGCGGAGTATTACCTGTAAATTCACCCCAAAATGAGACACGTTGCTTGAAAATAATAGACTTTGGGGGTACTGTCTAAAAATAATAAATCTTTAGGTATGACAAATGTAAATTTTTCATAAAAATATTTATAAATAATTTTTTATTTTTAAAATCAATCAAATTTTAGGCTAGCTTTATTCGATTCTATTATTGGTCAAAATTAAATTGATAAAAATTTTGAATCATTAAATTATTTCATTAATCGGCCAGCTTGAATCGAATTAATCTTAATTTAATCTAAATTTTCATTTAATTTTAGGGATCTTCGATGCAACTCAACATCTGAATATGACTCGTCCGGTATTGAAAGTAATGTTTGGAAAATTTTACTTGCCATCATTCCATGCCTGTCATTTACTATATTATTTATTTATTTTTTATTAATAGATTATTATTAATCTATTAATAAATAATTTACTAGATTATTTATTTTTGCTGTATACAGCTCTCAAAAAAATACATTTTTTATTAATGCTTCAAACTCTATATTGTTATTTATTCATCTTCTTAATAAATTAAAAAAAAAAAAAATAAGACAAGCACAACTCTTTCTGATCTATAGAGCTCTGGTTGACAATATATCATCTGATTCACAAATTTAAAGATTATGTTATAATTAAACTTCGGCCCATTTGTTACATTGATTTAATTAAAGTTAGACGTAATTAGATTAATTTTATATTTTTTATACTTAGACTTTTGTTTTATAAATGAGTTGAGTTAATGGGTTAACTCGAGCTATTTACTGATGATATGGGAACGAGATAATGATTTTTTTTTATAGAAGGAGATATTGATTTTAACCGATTTGTTAATTGAACTAATTTTTGATCTAATCCAATCAACCAACACATTTTGTTATTCATAAATTAAGCTAGAACTAGTTGATTTTATTAACTGATGTGTTGTGAGTTAGTGTGAAGTGAGTCAGTGAGAAGCGTGAGTTTGAAGCATTTACTTTTGAAACTTTTACTTTTGAATGAGGCACTCGAGTTCTCAAGTATGTCCAAAGATTTATAAATGCTTAGACTATCTAGTCGATAGGTTTACTCAAGTTCAAAGTTTTTGATCTCAAATGCAATTTAGTTTGAATTCAACAAAGGGTCAATTTTTGATTTGAAGTAAATTACAAACTTGATATAATGATCAAATAAATTATTTACATTATATAATGATCACAATAATTGAATATTCAAATATATGCTTATATATTATATTAATCAATATATAGATATATACGTGTTATATATATATATATATATATATTATGCAACAGTATATATCAATAAAAAAACATTCCCATGTCGAATTATTTTGTCCTAAATTGAATTTATTTTTTTGTGAATTAAATTCAACCCAAGATCAAATTGAGTCAAACTCAATGGTATGATTTTTAGCAATTTTAAAGGAGCTTCTAATTTCAAATATGGTTATCAGCTCTATTCATCTTTTATTGGAGCATATTTTTAAAAAATTAAAAAAAAAATTATAATAAAAAGATTATTTTAATATTATAATGTAAAATAAAGTTATTTTAATTTTAGAATTTTATTAAATATAAAATAAGTTGATATTTTTATTAAAATATGTTTAAAGATATAAAATAAAATTAATTTTAAAATTTAAATTTATGTCAAATATAAAATAAATTTTATTTTTAATATTTAAATTTATGTATAATATGAAATAAATATAATATATTCAACTAAATATTTTTAAAAAAATTTAGGATTTTTCTTTTGCTCTAACAAGTCAATGCTGCACGTAATGATCTGTCACACTTATTTATCTATATTATGAAACAAAAAACTTAAATAATTTTATTTATATTGAAACCATTAATTTAATTAAATATAAAATTAGCATTACTACTTTTTAACTAATATAAAAATTTTAGTAAATCCCATACAGATCTCAGAGGTTAGGATCCAATATCACATGAGCCTATAAATTTGATAAACTTAATTTAATCTCTCAAATTCATTACAATTTTAATATCATATAAGTTTATAAATTTGATAGGCTTAATTTAGTCTCTGAAATTCATTACAATTTTAATTTGATTTTTATGACTGGCCTAAAGTTTTCACAGAGATTAAAGTGCAAAGAAAAATTGTGAATACTGGACACTGATTCTGTGTAAAATGAATCACGAGGAGAGCTTAAAATTGGGACTCTCGAAATGAATTCATCCGACTATCAAAAGTGATGATCGGTGGGAGGCCCAACGTGAATGAGTTGAAGATGACAACATTGCCGCTTTATAATAATTTCACTAATCTTAGATAGAAGAATTGGATTAAAAATTTTAACAAATTATAAGAATCAAATACAGAGATTTTCAATTTGCATGATATTAGGGCCAAAATTTAAGAACTTGAGTAATATTTATCCTAATTTTTTTAAATTTATCTTTAGCTCTATACATCGGATTAGTTTTTATTCGATTGGGTTGTCTCTGTGGCAACTTTTTACAATAATAACAGTGTAAGAAAAATATTTTTATAACTTTTGTAAATGTGTACATAATGTGCAATTGTGATGGGAATTTTTTGTAAATAAAGAATAATTTGAGTACCATATTTACAATTTTAGATACTCAGAATCAGAAATGCATTATTTTTCAGATAATTAATTCATTGTTTTATCTTTCTAATTTTTTATATCAACTATCTTAAAATTTGTGCATGTATTATCCAATTTTTATATCTTATATAAATTTAGTATCAGGAGGTAGTGAAAAAAGTTAAACTTTTTATTTTGCTCTTTAAAATTTTAATATTTATGGTGAAAATTTTAATTTTTTTTTATTTTGCTCTTAATCAAAATTTGAATTTCCTTTCATCAAATAAAAAGCAAAAATTTCATATTTTGATGTGTTTAGAAGTTGGTATGTATCCGGTCATACATATCGACTTTCTCTGATTTAATTAACATCAAATTTTCATATTTTTGTTAAAAAAAATTTGAATTTTCTATTATGTCCTAAATTAAAATTTGGATTTATTATTTATTAAATATGTATAGTGGTGAAAAAAATTGGATTTGTCATTTTGCCATTCAAAGTTTTAATATTTATGGTGAAAATTTAAGATTTTAATTTTTGACCTAAATCAAAGTTTGTTTTGTTTTTCATAAAAAAATAGATTTTATATTTTTAATATGTTTAGAAGTTAACATATATCATATTTATGTATATAAACTTCTTCAGTGAAAAATTTGGATTTTCTATTTTGTTCTAGTTCAAAATTTAAATTTATTATTTAATAAATATATAAAAATTAGGATAAAAAATTCGGTAAAAATTGAAATTTCTTTCTTACCTTTAGGGTGTGTTGTTTGTAAGGTTAAATTTAAGAAGGTTAAAATTAAATTTGGATGGAGATATTTTTTTATTGAAAATTGTGAATGATGTGAAATAAAGTTAGTTATTATGTTGGGATATGTGAGGGATGTGATATAAAGTTAGTTATTATATTGGAATATGTGAGGGATGTGATATAAGTTAGTTATTATTTTAGTAATATGTGTAGGATGTGAAATAAATTTAATTAATTATGTGTGATGTGATATGCCTGGTTAAAATTAAACCAGGTTGATTTTAAACTCGTAGACAAACGGGGCCTTAATGGATAGTTTTTATGACAATATAAGGATAAATGTTAATTATTATTTGTAATATGATAATTATAATTTAATTTTATGATTTCGCTTACTTTTAAGCTTAGGTCTAAAAAAAATATAAATTAGTTTCACCATTTTTATTGGTCTTAATTCTAAGTCCTAATTCTTCGTAACAATAAATTTAATTTGTATTTTTAATTCTCTTTGGTCTCAAGCTAAATCTTAAAAAAATGGCAATTTTATTTTTTTTTGTCTTTTTCTATAAACATTACAGTTTACTCCCGCTATTTCTTTTAGTTTTTGTTTTTAAGTTGTGATTTGTTACAATAGATTTTATAATGTCGTCTCATTATTTATATAAATTTTTATTTTAAGTCCTATAAAATTATAATTTCTACAATTTCACTTATTTTTAAAAAAATTATAATTTAATTTCTTAATTTCTCTTATTTTTTTATCTTCAGTCTATCTTCTTATGATAAAAACTATAATACGATCCTCTAATATTTTTTATTCTTAGCCTTAGATTCTAAAGATTATAATTTGGTCTTTTAATTTGTCTTAATTTTTATTTTAAATATTAATTTTTTATTATGATAATCATAATTTAGCCTTACAATTTTGTTTAGTTGTAGTCTTATATTCTAAAAATTTAAATTTTGAAATTTTAAATACATTTATATTTCAAATATTTTTTATTTTATTTTTATATTATTGACAATAAAATTACTCCAAGAGCTCATTCTATTTTGACTAAATATAAATTTCAATAATAAAAATTAATTTTATTAAAATTAATTTTATTAAAATTAATTTTATTAAAATTAATTTTATTTCACAATTTAAATGAGATTTATTTCGTCATCGCCAATTATTTGTAGCGCAAGCGGCGGAACCTGATCCGGGTTTGTTGCTGGGTCCGCTGCTGCCAGCCGACTCGTGGCGGCTCGCTGCTGCCCTCAGCCTTCTTAGTTTTTTACCTATTCAACCATATACTTTCGTTATTTAGATATGTGACCCTTCACCTATTTATTCCAAAATATCTGCGAAGTGAATGGAAGAATATTTGTGAGCAGGCAACCATGCCCACATAAAATGTTATTCTATAGTTCTTTGAGTTATAATTGATTTAGATAGATTAAATTTTTATGACTTTTTATATATTAAATAACATTTTTTTTAACTTGAATAAAATATTTTTTTATTAAAAAATTATAAATAATGTGAAACAAAATTAGTTATTATGTTAGGATATGTGAGTGATGTGATATAAAGTTAGTTATTATGTTAGGATATGTGAGTGATGTGATATAAATTAATTATTATTTTGGTAATATATGTAAAATATAAAATAAAATTAATTTTTAATATTAAATTTTATGTGTGATGTGATGTGCCTGTTTAAAATTAAATCAGATTAATTTTTAACTTCCAAACAAATAGAACCTGAGTTTAATTCTAAAGAGAAGCAATAATAGTGGTCAGTGCAGTAAATAAATGATATTTTGAAAGTCTTCGTGGTCTTAAGTTTGGCAATGGCCAGGCAAACGGGGTGGCCTGACCAGAGCATCTAGCCAGGTAAGACTATCTAATTGATCCACACCATTAGCGTGAACTGACAATCTAACCGTCTGCTCCGTCCGCTCTCGAGCAGAGTCCACAAAGCGTCATATTATACATCACTGTTCATTCGTGAACATGACATATTTCATGTGCTAGACCAAATAATTTTTCATATATGAGAATGCACTTCATATATATTTGAACGGAGAATATTTAGATTGGAGTGTAAGTGTGGAAAGTATACTTATTTTGGATGAAGATTTAGTTTTTTAATATGCTTTGTATGTATACAAATAAATAGACCTATGCGATTTATTTTTTAATTAGTTTTCCAGATAGATAACAAGGTGGTAAGCAATTATTCATAAAAGAAAGAAATAGGAGACCTCCTTGTGATTGACTTTTCATCGATGATTAATTAGCAAATTGATTATCATACAAGAGCTGTTATATGTAGTGAATTGGTCACTAATGTGATGACCAACTAATATGTCACCATTCAATCATTAACCCGTTTGTCTACAAGTTTAAAATTAATCTAGTTTAATTTTAATCAGGCATATCACATCACACATAAAATTTAATATTAAAAATTAAATTTATTTCACATACACATATTACTAAAATAATAACTAACTTATATCACATCACTCACATATTCCAACATAATAACCAACTTTATATCATATCCCTCACATATCCCAATATAATAACTAACTTTATTTCACATCATTCACAATTTTCAATAAAAAATATCTCCATCCAAATTTAATTTTAACTTTCTTAAATTTAACCTTACAAACAAACACACCTTAAAAGAGTTAATCCTCATCATGTCACCATTTAGTCGCTCATGTAACTGGTTTTGATTTATTGTTGATCAATCTCATCTATCAATAGCCCAAGTTCACTAAAATAGTGATCGAGTGACACGATCTTCCATACCTTACAATAGTACTATAATGGAACCTCAATTTGATGTTGGCTTCTCACTCTTATTACTAATTATCCTGTTTGGCGCGAGAACCAAAATATTACTAGTTTAAAAAATAACAATAATAATAATAAATAAATTTTTTAAATTATTCTACATAAATTTTAATATAAAAATATTATTTTATTTCACATGTTCGATAATTTTTAATAAAAATATCAATTTTATTTCACATCCTATACCAAAATACTAAAAATCTACACAAATCTAGTATTTTGATTTAGGATGCATGTGAAATTAAGTTGATAATTTTATTAAAATTTATTGAGTATATAAAATAAAATAATATTTTTTATATTAGAATTTATGTAGAATGATTAGAAAATTTTATTTATTATTATTATTTTTATTTTTTAAACCACTACCGTTTTGATCCTGATTTTGGTTCTCGCGCCAAACAGGATGTGGAGCTCAAATTAAGTCTTGACAGCTTTCCTCTTGGCCTTTTTAAAAGTAATATTTTTTATTAAAAATTATGCATACTATGAAATAATTTTATTTTTATTTTAATATATATATATATATATATGATATAAAATATGATTCTATTTTTAATATTATAATTTAAAATAAATTACATACGTAATACTAAAATTTAGTTCTTTTATATATTTAATGTTAAAATCTTTAATATTACAAATTAATTAGTCATAAAATTCATATAAAGTAATATTAAAAAATTTTAAGTATTAAATATATAAAATAATTTAATAATATAAAGGTTTACGATTAACAAAAATAACTTTAATCAGGTGCACTCAATAATTCCAGAAGTGGTATACTTTATTTTGAATTGAGAAACATAACTTCAGCAAACAAAGAAGATAATTTACTTTAATTATTCTATGGTCTGGCTGATGCATAATAATAACAAATTATAGTTCTTAACAATTATTAGATTAATTAATTCTAGTCGATTAAGACTCGTTATAAAAAAAATTTATAATATTAAAAAATTTATGTGACATACAGGTAAATGTTTCAAAAAAAAATTTATATACAATGTGTAAGAAATAATAAGCATAATCATAAAAAAATAATAATATTTTTGATGTTTACATTATGTTATTAGAATTTTAAGTATTATCTATATATTATAAATTATAAAATTATATGTTTTTAAAAATAATGTAATATTTGATATTTTGAATGACGTGCATGTAATTACTCGTTTATTTTTAAAAGTATCAGATAAGCATAAGTTAAACCAACCTTTAATTACGAATAAATAATGCAGCAGAAACTTTCCGCATTGTTCATGATGTTTACACGTGGCGGTTTGGACGGTGCTGATCTAGACGCGATGGCCCATTAGCTCACGGAAGCAGGAATCTCCTCGGCTGGCCGGTTACCACAGCCTAGTGGTCCCAACCAAAATGGGGAAAAAAAAGCGACGGGCAGCTGCCCAGAAATCTGCCGCTGGAATTCAAGACACGTGGAAGAAACGGGTGGTGAAGATAGCTCCGGGCAGCCCGGCTCGTAGATATTTTCTCGTGCTTCGTGGGTCTCGGACCTACGGTCGGTGCTGATTGACAAGAAACCCCCCCAAAAACTGCAAATTTATAAAAACCAATTCGGGGGAAATGACAAATCGGGGTCCCGACCGGAGGGCCAATGGGATGCGAGCTATGGATATATGCCAGCCTTAGATCGCGCCAGAGGCGACGTGGCGCGCTCTCCTACTAGGAATATATCTCGGGTCTCGCGGTGCTAAGCGAGTTCACGTTGGCCTTGTGGTTGTGGGTCCCACGAAGTCAATCATGCATCATCCCATGAACATCATGATCATCATCATCATCATATAAAGGTCATACATCATAAGCCGCGTTCTAAATTACCAAAACTGCCACGGAGATTTGCTTTTATTACCGAATGATAATGTAAATGGACGGAAGTACCCTTATCTGAAGCCTCCGCTGTAGCGGACCAAAAATTGTTGGAGCATCATCCTATAAATCCAAAAAAATAATAATAAACTAATTAATTAATTATAATTTTTAATTTTATAACAATAAATTTTTATAATAAACTAATTTAAAAGCATTTACATATAAAAAATTATATATTTTATTATTAAAAATAAAATATTATATATGTTACACTAAAAGTTTGTAAACTTACAAATTTCATATACTTTTTTGAATAAAATAACATTACACTCCAAAATCTGAGTCCTAAAATAATAATTTATAATTAAAAATATTAATTTCTATACTTTAAATTATTTAAACATGAAAAATTAAATCATAAATCATAAACTTTAAGTTTTAACATTATATGTAAAATTTATTTTAAATTTAATTTAGTGAAATAAAAACTTATACTATAGAATTGTAAATCATATATAATAAGATAAAATTTATAAAAAAAATTAGTAATTTAATTTATATTTTTTTTTCAAAAATATATTATATAAAATATATAATTTTTTAAAATTTAAATGTGATATATATATAATATTTTATTTTTAATAAGATGTCTTATATATCTTCAATTAATTTAATAATAAATTTTTTAATAAATTTAAATTATATAATATTTTTTAATTTTATATCAGGAGAACTTACTGATAGATCTTTATAGTTTACCTATAATTATATATTAATTTTTTTTATTTTTCATTTAAATCTTAATAATAAAAGTGTAATTGTTTGCAAATAATTGCTGCATATTGGTAAATTGCCTTTTATATTATTTTCTAAAATTAAGCATTTTACACAAAGGTTTAAAGAAATTTGAGTTGAACCTTCCAATCTAATGAAATAAAAATAGCGCAAAACTCGAAGCTCGCTTAAAACTTATTTAAATTTGAGATCAACTTGAACCATTTCAAGTCGAGCTACAAGTAAACACTCTAGTTCTAATTTCATGAGGCTTGCTCGATATAAGCTCAAACTAACTAAAAAAAAAATTAATAACTCAATATCTAGAGAATTATATATTTATAAATCTTAAGATATTTATTTATATTTTATATGTATTTATAATATAATTATTTTTAATAGCACAGCTATACTTATTTTGTGCTAGCTCAAAACCCATTTCAAGCTGACTTGATCTTCGCCAACTTAACTCAAAATTATTTCAAGTTCGAGTCTAGTTCGAGCTTAGTCATCCTAGAAAATTTTGTAGGGAAAGAACAATTGTAATAATATTTTAATTTATAACCAATGATATTCCTTTTGATTTAGAACCTGGGATTTTTAGTTTATCATTTGTTTTAGGGGGTGTTTAGTTTGATATTATTTTAGTGTTATGTTATGTTATATAGATATAATGACATCTTAATGTAATCTTTCAAGTAACAATTCTATAATATTTTAAAAATAATTTTAATATGTTATCAAATTAAATAATTATTTTATCAAAATAGCATAATATAACATCAAGATAACATTAAATGAAGCACCTTCTTATTTTTTTTTCTATTTAGAGAGATACTTAGAAGGCTTCATTTGTGGTGAAGTTTTAGCTAGAGATTTAAAAAGAACGTTATTTTCTCACTAATTTTTATGATACAATGTGTCTTCTTGATCAAAGAAGTATCTGTCTTCTATCTCATTAACATAGGCATGAATCATATTCGAGGCATACAAACTTCAGTATTTTCTTTCCCACGCTTAATGCCCTCTTGCTATTACTTTTATCGCTCGTTGCATTTGATTCTATTAAGGGTTCAATACAAACCTTTCACTAGTTACAATAAATTGATATCAAAGCATTTTTTTCTCTCTCTCTTGTCTAGGCGCAGGATCGACAGCGGAGAGGGAAGGCAGTTGCTAGGATTATGATTTTAACGAAAAGCGACAGAGAGGAGAAGATGAACTTAAAAAATCAAAGCTTAGTGTAAAAACTTCAGTTGTTCTCCCCATTGGTATTCCGTTTCAGGCATTTCAGTGATATTGTGTTTCAGGTTTTTCATCTCTGCTCTTGCGATCTTATGAATCTGTCATCCATCTGCAACCGTTTCATCTTGCTTGTCTTCCATCTCCTGTGCGCTCCACAGAAACCGCAGACCTCTGTGCTCCCTGGTCGTTTTTCTTCCCTGGCCATCCATCGCTTGCATTAATGAGGAAGGGAATCGCAGTTTCAGTGCCGGTCTGTCGACCCATCTCCCAGCCTTAACAGCTTCCCGAAAACCCTAGATGTGTGCGATCCCGTCCAGTAATCGGCCGCTCGCCGCTTAAAGAGAAGTGAATCGCCCGTCACTTAAAAAGAGGAGGAATCGATCAAAGCTTTTTGGAAGGTGACAATGAAGATGAAGTATAAGTTTGAGAATTTTGATGGCTCAAATTGTTTTGAGATTCAAAGTCTCAAGATAAGATGCTTCTTGTTCAACAAAAAGTTGATGTAAAAGTATAAATGAGAAACTCGATAGGAACATGTGTGAGTTGGAGGATGAGATAATGAAAACACGCTTTCTAACCATTCAATGCCACTTTTCCAACGTGAATTTGGACGTTATGTCTATGCTATAACTTAGTTATATAATTGAATAATGGGTAAATATTATTCAAGTTCTTAAAATTATAGGATAATATTAAGTAAGTTTGTGATTTTAAAAATTTATTAATAAAATCCCTAAGGCTGACTTTAATATATCAACTAAGTTTTTCTTAATTCATTTAATATTTTTTTATCTTTTAAATAAAATTTATTTTTAAATTAAATTTTTAATATCTTTAATATTAGAGATTTCGATAATTTTTATGTTTGTGAACTTTATAAATATATAAAAACTTGTTCATGTATGAATTAGTGAGCTCATCCATGAATCATATTAATTAAGCTTAAATATGCATTTATGTTCGTAAGCCAAGCTTGAAATTAACTCGAGCACTTGAGCTCATGTTTGATTTTTGTAAACGAACGTAAACCTAAGCAGACCACTACTCGCCTTAGCTAGGTTTATTTACATCCCAATTTAGAGCCCATTTGTTTTTGTGATCGTTTAAGTTACCCCTTTAAAATTTTAATGTTAGCTTTGAAAAAAACATCTAATAAGAAATGGAGTTTTTTTTTAAATATTTTAACAAATAAAATTAATAATATTAAAAATTATGTAGATATGGATTTTAATTAATGGTTCTAATAGAGATTAAAATTGTGAATATAGAAAATAGGTGGGAGCACACTGCTCTTTATTCTCATGTGTTGAATAAATTAGTTCAGCTAAAGTACATGATTATTTACATATATTTCCCATTAATTATATAATGTGAGAAAGGAAGAAATGACATAAATCTTGAAATAAATGTTCAATATGTTAATCGATGAATACATTAATATTAGTCAATCGACGTACTTAGATTTCGAATAGATATTTGAATGAAGTTATTATACGAATTATTAAATTGAGAAATTTAAGTTCGAACATGGAATAAAATTAATGAAATGAAACAGAGTAAAATAATAATGAAATTCTAACATTCTAAATTGCTTTTTATGTACATTTTATTATTTCATACAAAATTTTAAAGTTTCATTTACCATATAATTAAAATTTTAATGGAGTTATTTATATGGACCTTATAATTAATTAAAATAATTTCACATAAGCAAATGAATATATTTCACCTGTCACATAACCTTCAGTTGCTTCAGAATGTTCTGGATATCGATAATAATTATAGAATTATATATAACCTTTTGTTAGTTGAATTCCAAGGAAGATTCCAACAACTTTTAGAACATTCTAGAAGCTCTAATAAACTAGGACAAACTTTCTTATTTCAAAGTTCAATATATGTAGTATAAAAAAAACAAAAGTTCAGTTAAAAGTTCAGAGAGGAAAACAACAATGTAATATTTATAATTTAAATAATAAAAGGAAGATGTTGAGATGGTGAATTCTAGCAAGCAAAATAATTAATTAAGATTTAGTCAGTTAGAAAAGCAAATCTATTTAAATTATATTGTGGTTAAATATTCCTTTTAATTGCCCAAATATAACTTAATTACATGGCGTACTCTTATATTATTTCAATGAAAATCAAGAAATCTAATTATGTTTAAATTTGAATATCTGGTTGAAATATGTCTATAACTTTGAATAATTTTGTATAAAACTCTAACATTGTTTTATCATTTACTAGTATGAGATTAATGCTATTTGAGTTTATGTTAACATGTGGTTCCTGCGCTACATCCCGGTCGTACACGTGACGTCTGGCTGGCCTCCAGCTTTTTTATTTATTTGCTAACTCATCTATCTGTTCTCACAGTTTCTGACCAGGTCAAACCTCGGCCACGAGGGTTCAACCGTCCACGACGAGCCGGGACCATCCCTGATAACGTCGAGGACGATATTACAACACGGCGCCTATCACAATCAGCTTGACCCAACCGCGTCGTTCCCCACTTTTTTCCAGACCCGTAAATCAAGGATCTGCATGCTTCAGCTATCACGGATCCCCAGAAGAAGTACAAATATTAAAAGATAACATTCTCCTTTCGCGGCTTCTAGCCCCTCCGGCGGCCGATAAGCGGCGCGAACCCAAAGTCTGTCCATCTCCTTTCCTCCGAAAAATCAGGATAAGGCTACGCACTCCATCGCCTACAAATACCGGGGAACACTCCTCAGAAAAAAGGAAGAAGAAAGGAAAAAAAAGAAACGACAGAAAAGATTAGATCAAGGAGATCAAGGGGAGCAACCGAAGTGCAAGCAGCTATTCGTATTCTCTCACTCACACTGTATTAGAGCCCCAACTGAGGAGCTCTTCCTCCCACTTTTTCTCCCAAATATTGTATTAAGCCTTCACGGCCACCCTCTTACTCTAGTGAAATCCTTTCGCTGATCGCTCGGTAGACGTAAGGGGCCTTCTCCCTGAACCACCTTAAATCTCTGTGTGTTCTTCTGGGTGCTCCTCTCTCTCTCTTTCTTTCTTAAGCCTCAGTTAACAGGCTTACCCCTCTGCGCGCCGCCGTCTCATGGAACTTTCTTTCTTTTTTGGTGTTCATTGGGATCCCCTACATCCTACGTCAACAATTTAATATTTTAATTTATCAAATATTGAACATTTGTTATAAATAAATTCGACACGCCCTTCAAAAAGTTTAATTATTACATATTATGATAGTTTTTTTATTACAATTTCAAGTTTAAGATTTAAATTTGTTAAATATTGATGAAGTATAAATTTATTTTTGCCATGATGAATGGCAATAATAGCATTGAATAATTTAAAATAATAATAATAGTTTGTTTTTCATCAAAAAATATAATATAAAAAATATAACTTTACATCTCAATTAACTTTATTTAACATCATATATATAACTTTTAATATAATTAACTAATTTATTTCTTAATATTTCAAAAAAAAAATTCTCCTCAAAACTATTTTTTAAAACAAAAAATAGCATATATATATATATATATATAGTGCTATCTATTTTTTATTTTAAAATTCCTTCATTTTTTAACAGTAACTTTAAAATTTTTTATATAAATATCGATTAAATTAAAATGGAGTAATAAAGGTTTATAAGAATGCATGATAAATTTGCTATGATATTGTGAAATATAACTTCAATCAAATTGACAACAAAAATGATGAATAAAATTAGCTAAATTTGATGTAAAAATCAACTGAAATATAAAAAAAATACAATTGACTCAAATTAAACCCATTGAATTCACGGTGAATTGGTACTTGACTTGATACATATTTAAGTAGTTTTGTTTTTAAATTAATCAGAATTTTAGAATTTCTGAATTATAATAAAAAAAATGCTAAATAAAAAATGAAATAAAAGTTATGTTTTTTAAGGGTTGTTTTTATTCAATGTTTTTGAGGATGATATAAAATTATTTTGAAAAACTAAGCCAAAAAGGGTATGTGTCATGCATAACATATCTGCTATTAGTTGACATTAAAAGTTTTATTTAAAATTTTATGATAATAATAAATTATATAATAAATAAGTTTATTATTACAGATATTAGATATTATTTTTGGTGAATAAAATTTTCAAAAAGTGTTAATTTACCTTTTTAATGATTTTATTGATTTATTTGATCGATTCGATTATGAATCAAACAATAAATTAGTTCTTAATTTGATTTAATTTTAGTAATAATGGCCTAGTTTTGAAAAATTAAGAGTCTAGCTTTGGTACAATGCATGGCATTATATATTAATAGTTGATTAAAAAATCAACTTTAGTGCCACTTTTAGAGAAAAAATCAGAATCAAAATGATACTAGTTTAAATAATAATAATAATAATGATGATAAATAAATTTTTTAATCATTCTACATATATTCTAATTTAAAAAAATATTATTTTACTTCATATATTCAATAATTTTCAATAAAAATATCAACTTTATTTTACACTCTAGACGAAAATACTTGAATCGAATATTTTGATTTAGGATGTGAAATAAAGTTAATATTTTTATTAAAAATTATTGAGCATGTGAAGAAAAATAATATTTTTTTTATATTAAAATATATGTAGAATGATTAAAAAAATTTATTTCTCATTATTATTATTATTATTATTTAAATTAATATTATTTTGATCCTCAAGCCAAACAGAACCGATTAGATTCATTGTCAAAGTTGTCTAATTTTATTTTATTATCAGATAATTATTATTACATTACTATCAAATTAAGAAAAATATATCACCTTCATACACTTTAACTATGATATAAAACATAAAATTTATATTTAATGAAAAGATAATTAAAAAGTAAAATTTGAAATTTAAGTATAATATATATATACATTACTATCAAATTAAGAAAAAAATATCACCTTCATACACTTTAACTATGATATAGAACATAAAATTTATATTTAATGAAAAGATAATTAAAAAGTAAAATTTAAAATTTAAGTATAATAGATAATCTAGGTGCTATATTTTTTTACTCCGATGATCTTATGAATTTTATAAATTCCCACTTCAGCCTGTCACACAGGCTTCAGTTGCTTCAGAATGTTCTAGATGTGGATAACAATTATAGAATTATATATAACCTTTCATTAGTTGAATTCCCACGAAGATTCCAATAACTTCAAGAACATTCTAGAAGAGCTAATAAACTAGGATGATCCTTTCAATCAAATTTAAATAATTGTGAATTAAATAGTGCAAACAGAGCTCTTCTAATTTTCTTATTTCAAAGTTCAGTATGATTTTTTGTTTTGGCACAGAGAGAAAGACAAAACGTAAAATTTAATTAATTAAAATAATAAAAAGTAGCTGTTGATGTGGTGAATTCTAGCAAATAAGATAATTAATTAATTTTTTTTAAGAATAATTACCTACATGCCACACAATTTAATTTTATTTATGCCTTACTCATCCATTTTTAGTTAATTACACTATGCACACTCAAAATATTATAAAATCTTACATACATATATTTTAACTTATTTTTATTATAATGAGTAATCATAATTTTTCAATAACTAATTATAGTTAGATTACAAAAAATCTGGACCGTTCATCATATTATTTTAAGGATATTTAAATATTTTTTGAGTGAAAATCTTAAAATCTTAATGTTTAGGTGGCGACAAAAAAAAGAGACATCTACGACGTGAATTGATTTTAAGGCAAATCAACGCTTTAGTGTGGTATTGAAGAAGAAAAAAAATATGTATCATTAAAACTAAAAATATAATTTTAATGATTTACTAACAGAATATTTTTTATCTTATTTATGGCTTAGGTGCATTCTCATAGTTCTCTTTTTTATTTTATTTTATTTTTGTAAATATTGTTAAAAAAGTTATATATATATAGGGTTAATAATAATTAAATCCCTTATAATTCTAAAATAATCAAATTAACCCTACAATATAAATTAACATAAAAATAAGTCCTACCATGTTAATTAAATTTTTTAAATTATTACATCAATTTGGGTATTATTCTTATCTAAAATATTTATTAAACTTTTAAATTAGTTAAATTATTCCATTAGTTAGAAAAGATATTTTTTATTGAATTTTTTTATTAATATAAATGGACCTATTTAAATATTATCTCAAATTAGATGACTTGTTTAATTAATTTAAAAACTCTGCTAGAGTGTCCTGATTAATATTTTTTTATTAGAGTTGAGAATTAACCATAATTATATATACATATACATGCATATTCAATTATATATTTACATATATAAACATACATGTGCCTGCGCGCGCGCGCACATATATATATATATATATATATAGTACTGCAAATTAGTTGAATCAATCTCTCAAAATAACTTATTTTTAATCCAATTCTTGAATAATTTAATCGATTCTTGATTCAAAACACAATATATAACTGCTTATAAAAAAATATTCACATTAATGATATAAAAAATAATTTCAATATAATTATGAATTTTTTAAAAAATAAATTTTAAGATCATAAAAAATTCAAATCTAATTCAAATTATCTTTCTTCCAACTAACACCAGGACATAATCTCCAAATGCACATATATATAAATATATATAAATATATATATATATATATATAAATATATAATATATATATATATATTTAAATTTTAAATTAAATTATTTAATTATTGATGTTTACATTTTATATTTTTTAACAAATTAATTATAGTAAGGTCAGCTACATCCATACAATAGTCAGCCACATCAGATTCAAGTTGTTAGGCCAAATTCAAACCCGACTTCAAATTATTTCAGTCAATTTTAATAACTCGAGTTTAACTTAAGATTTGTTTAGGTTGACCTCTAACCTAATCTTTTTAAATTAGATTCGAATTGGGTTATCGAATTGAGTTTATTCTCGGCACCCTCAAGTATAGGAAATGACCTAAAAATATATTAATCTTTGAACATAGAAAATGAATTAAGGCAGGATCAACTAGGGACCTCAATATAAATAAATGAATTAAATATGGTTTAACTTTGAATCAAGTAATTAATTAATTTTTTTATATTGTCAATCTTTTAATTAAGTCAAAATTTGTTCGATGTGATCCACTTATGCCTCAAAAAGACAAAAAGGGGTGCTGGCATTAAGGCTGTTAACGATCGGATCTCAAGCTAATTTAATCCAAGCTGAACATTGAATTAAAAATTTTCAATCTGATCTTGATTCGATTCAAGCTAAATTAAATTCGACTTTCAATTAATTTTTAATCTTTAAGTTAAATCTTATATGTAAATATATTTGTTCATTTAATCAATTTAAATTATGATCATTTATCTTCATTTAGTACTTAAAAATAAAAATAAAAAATAATATAGAATAAATATTATTTGAATAAAAACTACATAGAAAATTTTATTAAAAATTTTCATTAAATTATTGAAAAAACTAACATATTAAATTTAATTATATATATAAATATATGAATAATATTTTTTTATTATTTTAATTGATCTAATTCTATGTTAACTCAAGATTGAATTAATAAAAATTATAAGTTATAAAAATGATTTGTTAATCGATTTATTTGAATTGAGTTAAGCACGAGTCAATTTAATTTTAAAGTGAGTTTTCATCAAACAAAATTAAGGCAACAATAAATTGGGTGAAGACATTATTATTTTATAGTTAAAATTTAAATTGAATAAAAAAAAAGCTCAGATCAAACAAATTCAAAAAATGGCATTTTCTTTCATTTGAATGATCATTTTTGTTATTCTTGTTAAATCTTAAGATTATTTTTATGTCTAAACTAACAAATCAAATCTAACTCGATATAACCCAATTAACTAAATCCTAAATTAACATTTTTTTACGTCTAAGCTAATCAAATTAATAAATGAGTTAGGTCAACCGACCAACCCAAATCATTTTTAGAATAGACCTTCTATAAGATGAACCTGCTTACTCATTTACAATCGAAACCCGAAATATTTAAAAGGCAAAATTTATAACACAAATCTAACCGTCTAATACTTACATTTAAAACAGATGTGCCGTAGCACTAAGAACAAATGTGAGTCAATTATATATTTAATAATAACAAACATAAAATATTATAATTTAGTATTTTTTTTATAGAATATAATTTAGTATTTTGGTTAAAGTTAATGTTGAATTTGATTGAAGACCAAAATATAAATGGAGAATGAGTTTGTAGTGATGCACCTTAGATGAGTGGCATGAAGTCAACCTAATAATGATGCAAAGAAGAAAAGAACAAGCACTCACAATAGATATTTAAACAATAACAAATTTTAAGCTAAATACAATTACAATAGAATTAAAATTAAATATTTATATTTATTATCAAATATTTTGAATATATAATTACAATCTGTATTTTTTATATCGATAAATGAATAAATATGTCTCTCTTTAGAAGAAATGAAAAGCGAAATATTCTCTAAATTGATGGAAAAGTAAAATTTTTAATTATATATTTCAAATATAAAATTATATATATTTAAATATTTAATTTTAAGAGTTAAAATGAATTCAGAAAATCTTAATTTTTTTTGAGAGATACCACTGAAGGCATATTTAATTGGATGAAATGACTAATTCGTTCCACAATTATTCCTCTTTAATCATTACATAAATAAATTATTTTTAGCTTAAAATTTTCTTTTCTGTTCTTTTTTTAAGAATATAAGGGCAAAAATTAACCATTGCACAACATATTTTAGTAATTATATAGCATATTTTAGCGCTTATATATGTATATTTTATTTACAAACTAAATTTTTGGCCTTAAGCATATAATTTGCTAATGGGCTTTATAACTTGGCCCAGTGCCAAAAGCCCAGTGCCAAAAGCCCATTAAACTGAGAGAGCTAAGCATGCATCCTGCAAGCTGTAGCTTGAAAGGGACAACGTGAATCTTCAGCAAGCGGAGAAATTATTGTATTCGGATAAAGCATCATTCAGATGCAAATAAGAGGTTATCATGCGTATCCAGATTCATCTGTATTGCACAAGTGGCGGTCTCTGATTGGCATCCGGATGGTACTCCATCCGGATGCAATAATTTCTTCTGCAAGTCGGATTAATTAATTGAATTGAAGGGATACGTGGAAGTAATCTTCTGTCGCATTTGAATGGCAACATGCAGGTCTGTAAATGAACCGTCTGATAGACAGATATTTAGTTTAATAAGAGCTTATGTTTCTCATTAATATTAATAAATAAATATTAACATAATTTTAAAAATTGAATTCGTAAATAAACAAATTTGAACATAATAATACATGAATATTCAATTATAATGCTCGATATGATGCTCTTTAATCTCTTTTATAAACTTTATTATATTTTATTTTTTAACAAAAATGTATTTCAAGACTAATCATAATAATGAACTTGTTTATGAATATATTAGTTTTAAATATATACATAATATAATTTCATTCCTCAACACATTAATGAGCTCGTTGATGAACACAATAAATCAAGCTCGAGCTTGATTTAATAATTGAGTATGAACTTAAATAGACCACTACTTAGCTCAACTCAGTTCATTAAATTACAGGCCTAGTTGCATGTAAGTTTGGATTAATATCTAAAGATCTTTATGTATCTATTTTTTGCATAGTAAAATCTACCTAGCTTTCCTCATTGATTTAATTTTTTTTTAAATATGTAAATTTACGGAGTATTTGATTCAATATTATTTTAACATTATATCATATAATCTAGCTATTATAACATTTAGATATCAACTTTTAAGTGATACTTTTCAATATTTTTTTAGAAAATTATTTATACTTGTTATTAAATAAAATAATTATTTTTTTTCTAAATAATATAATATTAAAAAAATACCCCCTTGACATTTTTCCAACATCCGTTATGGCTTGTTTTATTTAGACACATTATTTTTTAACTAACCTCGTATATTTCAATATAAAATTTTCTACACAGAGAATTTTGTTGACATAAAGTGGTTATCAATATTAACAAACTAAATTTTGATATCACACTTAAATTTATATATTAAAATTTAATTAAATTTCAACTCATGCATCTATGATGTATTTTAAATTAAAATTTTATTTTAATACAAACCTTATACATATATTTTAAAATAAAATGCGAATTGGCATTCAGTGGTTAGCTGGGCCCGGATTTTTTTGGACGAGTCCATTAATGATTTTTTCTTTTGAAAAAGTAATTTTTGAAAAAATATTAATGGTCTGCCATTGGACCATGGAGGCCTTGAACTTTTTTTTTTATTTTTTGATTCATTAATGTTTTTTTTATTGTAATATTCATTAATGTTGAACTAGAATGAAAAGCAGCAAAATGAAAGGCAGTAGAAATTTTGGTGGTCATCTCTCTCATAATTGAACTTCATCAGTTCTTGGTGGCAGAGCTCTAGTTTTGAAATTTGTCTTTCATGTAATTAATTATATAAATTTTTATATTCTTTGTAAATTAGTTTATATATGTTGACGTAGGATGTGGGGGTCCTAAGAAACACCGAGAAAGAGAGAGTTCCGTGAGACGGTGGCGCGCAAAGGGATAAGCCTGTTAACGGAAGCTCAACAGGGGAGTAAACTCAGAGCATTCAGAGAAACACACAGAGGTTTAAGGTGGTTCAGGGAGATGATCCCCTACGTCCACCGGACGATTCGCGATGGGGCTTCACTAATGAAGAAAGGTAGCCTTGAAGGCTTGTACAGTGTTTTTGGAAAAAAGAAAGGAGAAGGAAAAAGAAGGAAACTCCTCAGTTGGGACTCTGTTACAATGAGAACGGAGGGGTCCTCCTTTTTTGTGTCTTGACGCCTCCTTTCTTCCTCTTTTTGAGGGGAACTGTTTCAGCGGTATTTGTAGCTGGTGGAGTGCGTGGCTTCACCCGATTTTCCGGAGGAAATGTGATGGATAAGCTCTGGGCTCACGCCGTTTGTCTGCCACGGGGAAGGCCTGCAGCCGCGAAAGGACGATATCTTTTAATATTTGTCCCTCTTCTGGGGATCCGTGATGGCTAGAGCATACGGATCCTTGATTTGCGGGTCTGGAAAAAGGTGCCTTGTACGGGGAGTGACGCGGTTAGTTGGAGCTGATTATGACAGGCACTGCTCTGTAACTTCGTGCCCGATGTTACCAGGGATGATCCTGACTTATCGGGCACGAGGCTGGGTTGAACCCCCGTGTCCGAGGTTTGACTTGGTTAAAGGTCCTGCAAAGTTAGACAGATGAGTCAGCAAATAAGTCAGAGAAATGGAGCCCAGCCAGGCGCCACGTGTGCGGTCAAGATGCAGCGCAGGAACTACGTGTTAACAATATATATACACAACTAGTTTTTATATAAGATGAAAGGAATGTTTACTCTCATCTGATTTATTCATTTTTTAAATATTTGTATATTTGTTTATATATGTATATATATATAAGTAAGGAATAAATATGTATGAAAATAATATTAAAGATAGTATATGAATAAATACTATCTTTAAAAAATGTTACATAAATAATATTTAAACATTGGTAGTATATATATAGATAAATAAATATAGTTTCTTATAATAGGTAGGTATTGCTCATAAAAAAAAAGATAGGAGTAAATAAAATTTCCCCTATCTGAACAAGTGCATTCATGAGGGAAAAAATTTTAATTTATATTTGATTATATGGAAGATTTAAACTAGAGTTATAGAAATATAAAAATACCAAAATAGCGTTACAATGAAAAATTAAAAGGCTAATAAGCGGGCAATTAAGTTGGAAAAATAAAAATTTAAAATCATCTTATATATGATCTAATAATTGAGCTGTGATACTTTTTTGTATAGCTAGAATAATACAATAAAAAACAAAAAGAGTAAATACTAGTCAAAAAATAAAAAAACTAATTTTATTTTATTTTAGTATATAAAAAGATGAGCAAATGGTACCCTAATATTTTAGGGTTCGTTTATTTACGAATAACTTTATGATTTATTTTATAATTTAGTTATCAAATAAAATATATATGATTTTTTTCTATAAAAAATTTTTACAATTTATATTTTTATCGAATTTTTTGTTTAGATTTTTTAGTAATTTTTTATTTTTGTACATGGCTATATGCTGTGAAGAAAGAGTAAATTAAAGATAGTTGATTAAAAAAAATTATTTGCATAGATATGCACAAACTAGATATATAACATAACTCAAAACATTAATTTTTTACAGAATAATTCACAAAGTCATATAATTATGCAATAGCAAACATTAAAAATACGTCAAAATATCAAATATATATATATATATATATATTTTTCCATCAATCTAAATGTTTTTTTTTTTATTGGATCAATCTAATGTTATCAAGGTAATAACTCACGCATGTTTGGCCGAGGAGAAACAAAGAGAAAAATCATCCTCATGGGTCACATTTTTTAAAATTATTATTTTCAATAAAATGGATATACGATTGATTAATTAATTCAAAATTGTAAAATAAGATCAAATCTGCAGGTGACGACTGAACATTCATGTAATTATTTATTAGGATGCATAATTATGCATATATATATATATATATATATAAATTATAAGTCACGTAAAATAAATTACTTATATAATTTATGTATTTCACATGACTTGTATAGTTATCGATCAAGTGCAAGTAAGATGAATGATGTGTTGCAGCCAATTTTTTTTTTTTAATAAATAGCTTATGTGAATTAAACCTCAACTGGTACAAATAATTTTATCTTTTCACATATATACCTCTAATGTTTATGAAAAATAATTATTATAACATTTTGTAAATGTGACCTACTGTCACGTGCGTTCATCAAGCATTTAGATGCATGTGTTTAATTAGCTTAGTTTTCGAAATAAAGCTTTACTTGGGGCGAGCTTATTTTAAATCAGTGTAACACATAAATTTTAATAGTAAAAAATTAACTATATTTTATATTATTTATATAATTTAAAATATAATATTAATTTTATTTTCACATTCTTCGTGCATACAAAAATAATAATTAATTTGTATCACATTTTCATATATCTCAATATAATAACTACCTTAATTTCATATAATTTTTAACTTTTAATAAAAAAATATTTTTATTTGAGTCTTATAATTTTTAACCTGATTAAAATTAATTAACCTTTACAAGCATATCCAAACCAACAAATAGGTAAACCATTCCTACAAATTAATATGAAGAAATTCATGAAGAGCATATCTAGCATTGGGAGTACTGGGCCAAACATGATCTCTCTCATTCTCTCTCCCTAGCCCCCACTTATATCACTCCTTTATTCTCATATGATCACATATAATTAACATATATGAGAGTGGTCAACTTTAACATGTAATTAATGAGCAAAGTTTCATGACGATTAACGTAGACTACCACAAGAAGGAGGCCAACTTTGACGATGATGAAGCCTGTGTATGCTCATCCTCATCCCGCGAAGGAGAATGTGCATGCCGACCTTCATATGTCGTAATAACCATCCTCGGGTCCTCCGCAAGCCGCTCAACCCTTTTCTTAACCCTGCAACTGTCTTGTGTGCACCTATAATAGCTCCTGCATTATTGTACACATGATCAAGAAGAACATACCATCATATCAAATAAAGTCATGGAAAACAATGCAATTATTGTGCCCTTAAGGAACATTTGGGCCCAAAAATTAAAGTCTTTTCTACATATTCATCATCAATATTGACGAATCATCAAATAATCAAGCATATATACTGATCATTTAGAGATGAAAATGGCTGGACCATGATGGACTCAGAAGGCCATGATTGCATGGGCTTCATGATCATCTTCTTGTTCAGCTCCTTTTAGGGAAAGTAGTGGCCATCGCCAGAGGAATCATGAAAAAGATAGCAAGCTAACATAGGGAATTGTTTGCAAAGAACTTTGTCACCTGAACCATCTCTTTATCTCTCTCTCTCTCTCTCTCTCTCTCTCTATATATATATATATATATATATATATATGTATGTGTATATATATTTACGTATGCATGTATGTATGTATATATATATATGCACGTATATACAAGTATTTATGTCATGTATATGTATATAAACATATATGTATATATATGTATGTATATGTGCATATATGTTAATAGAATATAGAAATATATAATTGAAGCAGAGACTTAATTTACATGAAGTTTGCATTGAAGTGATATTTTGTGTAAGCAATATTTGACAGCTAACAGTAAAAAGTGTTCCCTCAGATCACATGTGGAAGTTATTAAACTATAAATCTATGTTATACTACTCTAATTAATTATAAAGTACCAGCGTCTCAGCGGACACTAATAACTGTTAGTGTTGTAGTGTATGTAAGTTTTATAATTTGACGACTAACAGTAATTAAAGAGTATGTCCTCAATCATACGTGGTTATTCAAAGAACTAAAAATATATGTTAAATAAAATACTTAATACTGTGAAATGCTCCATGGCATTTTTTATAAATTTATCATTAGTAGGATCTAGATCACATGAATAATATATATTACATTTCAGGAGATTTATATATAACTCTTTCAAAAAGTGTAGGATCGTACATGTTTGTAGAAATAACAAGAAGTCAATTGATTATACTTCATCATTTGCTTGTTTTGAGGATAATAATTAGAACTGGGAAATGTCCATGCATCCCAATTGATTTAATTTGCAACACCACCCTTATAGGAGAACTATTTATACGTATTTGGTATTATCTTCATATTTTTTATAATTTTTGAGAATTAAATATAAATAATTTTATAATATTTACAGAATACATTATTAGCTATATATATATAAATAGAATAGTCATGATAATCCAAAAAAAAGAGAAGGTAACAAAAGTTAAAAAATAACAAAAAAATGACAACTTTTATAGGAAAAACTCTTAAAAAGGAGAAAAAAAGCACACTTACACATTGTATATACATAGATGAAGTCTAAAAAACAAATTAATCTACTATTATATATCAGTGCTTTTTTATAAAACTATATATACTATATATATATATATATTATATATAGTCATTACGCATTCCTCTTGGACACTCCAATTAATTATGTAAAGTACCATATTATTATCTGACGTTTTTTACTATATGTAGACTATTGCCTAGGGAATAACAAATGGGAGATAATAATATGTATAAAGAGACTAAACTATATATGCATGCCAAATTTGATAACAAGGTAGCGTACATAATCCACACGATGTGTATTACTAGATTGCATGACATCCTTTAAAGGTCATTTATACGTAGCTAGCTAGGTCCCTAGGATCGATCACACATTATATAAAGATCTGATAACAAGACAACTAATTACGTGCATAAAATCATGCTCTTGTTTTGAGGGTGTCAATTGAGGTGGGGTATAAATTTATGTACCTCCCATTTGAGTTTTATATTAATATCCTATTAAGTGATAGTATTTAATATACTTGTTCTTTATTTTTAAGAATAAGTGAAATGTAAGTACCAAAACTTAAATTTCTATAAAACGATTAGAAATGAAATATTTATAAATACATAAAATATTATTATTTTTTATTTCAAATATATTGCATTCAATTTCTCTCACTCCACTTAAGAATTTGTGTAGTTCAAAATTGAGCCTCCCTGATTTTCAAATTAATAAGTTTCTTTTCTCACTAGCCTAGTAGAACACCATCATAAAATATTGTGGAGTTTAAAATATTAATATTATAATTATTCAAAATAAATGCACTATATTTGATTCTACATTATACAAAGTTGGATTATTGGCCACAGTACAGATACTATTCAACACTCATTTCTGACAGACCTTGAACAAAGTGTACCAATATGATCACAATTATTTTGTTGCTGAAAATGATTAAAGCTGCCCTTGAGAAACAAAAAAGGTAGGGAAAGTGGCCCTTCCCTTTTATTCCTAATTTTAATTTCTGTTTTTTTCCCCCAAGCAATCAATAAATTAACATAGGTTTTAATTGATATATAATGATGATATATATTTGAGGTTCTTATATATATATAATATTATTAAATGCTATAAATGAATTCTGTATCTATTGCTTTATATGAGGCTAAGGCATGAGAAGCATAAAACCTTGCTAAGAAGCATGCATTACATATATATTAGTCCAGCCTTCATTATGCAGCATTAAGTATGGTGTTCATGCTTATGTGGTCTTGCCATTTTTATGATGTAAATTGAATTACATCCAACATGAAATGATTATATATATTAATTAACATTTATGATTTCATTTAACACATACATATATGTTTGTCTTTTCATTAATTATCCTTCTATTATAAGTATATATTGATCAACTAACTTGGCTTAATTAATTGGTTAATGCTACAAATATATATTAATATAGGATATACATTACTTTTAATGTTGGGTATACGAATATAACTAGCTTGTTAGTGATTAATTCACAAATATTTATCTAATTATGTAATTAAGGGTGTATGTTGAAAGGCTGTAAGATTGAAGTGAGTCATTTTTTGATCAATGGTTTGAGTAAAAAAAATGTTCTTTCTAATTAATTATTTTGTGCCCCTAACTAGAAATTCAACAGTTATAACCCAGCTTAATAAGTGAATGTAACAAAGCTCCAATTTTTCTTCTCTCTTTGTGAGAAACTATTTGTGAGATCATAATTAGTACATTTGATAATTAAATTTGTAAAAAAAATTTAACTAACCCTTCATCAATATTTATCTACTTAATCTATTAGCTATCACATGATGAAGAAGAAGCTACACCAGCAAAATACTTGAACACCTATTTGCAAATTTATTTACATACTAAAACAAATAAAAGAAGGCAAAGTCAAGCTCAGAATTCAACACTAGCAGAAGCAGATGAAATATGGTGTAGCAGTCACGTGATCTGCGCATGCTAACACGTGCATGTGACCAGCCATGTACCACAACTAAATCTCAATCTAGATCCTCTTTCTTAATTTCCTATATATATATATATATATGTGCGAAAATAACTATAGAAAAGACATATATACTAAATATAATATCAAAGATCTTCATGTATATATATATATATATAAGATTTTTTTTAATATTCAACATTAATTAAAACTTAATTTAATTAGTACCTTGGGTGCTGGGTGTTCTTGACTACCTTCTGGCCATACTTCCTCCACTTGTATCCGTCATCTAAAACATCGACCTCACTCATGGTCTTGAAGCAAAACCTTGGCTCCCTCACCTTCCTCTTCACCTTCTTCATTCTCATGGCGCTCACAGATAAGCTGCTGCTAACCCTATGGCTCTTCTGGTTCACAGTAATATTATTACTAGTGTTGTACTCATTAGCACTGATCCCATCACTGCTGATCGAAGAAGACCCAAAACTTTATAATTAATGAGAGCACACGTACATATAATATATAGACAAATATATGTGAAAGGAGTCATTTTTACCACTGATTAGCATGAGAAGTGTATGCTGGAGAATCAGCTTCGAAAACCCTAAGAGGAAGAACTGAAGAAGAAGAAGAAGAAGCAAGACGTCCTCCTCCTGCTAGAGCTACTGCTGAAGAGGCAGCAAAGGTGGGGTTTTGGAACAAAGCAAGAGGAGAGAAGGCAAAGTGGTGAAGGAGAGGAGAGGGATGGAGGGTGAAGCTCATGGGGGAGGGTTCCATGGCCGGCGCTTCGTGAACCTCAGCAAACCCTAATTGGTTGAAGACGACTCCTGCAGCGGAGGGCAACATCTCTTTTCTCTCTCCTCGGAACTTTTACCTTCTTTCTTCTCCTATTCTTCTTCTTTCTTCCTTCTTTGTTTCTTCTTGAGTAGTCCCTCCAGGTTATGATAAATGACAAAGGAATGTGGAGGGAGATAAAGTAGAGAACAGCGTGGAGTTGAGTTCTTGTGAAAGGGACCAGTTATCTAACTGTACTCATCCCACCAAACAGATTTTCTTGTCGCCAATAAACGGCGTTTCAACTATTGAAACGGATCAATTATAGCTTGGGTTATTAATATTAATTAAAGCTTTTTTTAATTAATATAAACGTGGTGACCAAATTTTTATAGTTTCCCGTTGATTTCCAGTGAGTCAAAACCAATTTAAAATTATAATTTTTGAGTTTGCTTAACTCAATATCTAATTAAAATTCAAATTGAGTCAATCTGATTCAAGTTAGCTTGAAATAATTCAAAGCCAATCGACTCAAGTTGAGATCAAACTGACTTATTATGTCATAAAATATAAATATATTTACATTCGAGGGAATTTAATTCATGATCTTGGAGTGAATAAGCTTTAAATATTATATTCTCTATTTCTCAACTAAACTATCATGCATTTCATTTTATATGAAAAATTATTTCATGTGAATATTATATATATTTATATTATATGTTAAATTTAGAGCTAATTTCAATCATATTTAGAGTCAACCGTGGCTAATTTAAAATCCAATTGAAACCAACTTTTGGTCAAAGAATTTAGTTCATAAATTTTGAATCAATTTCGAATCTTTTTAAAAGCCAAGAAACTTAAAAGTTTCGCATATTTCTAATACTCTTGTAGGTATGTCACATGCATTTACGGTTAACAAAACCTCAACAAATTTGTGAATCCTATACAAAACAAGACTTACTGAATTTGTGTAACTCATATGTAGGTCATGAATTGCATACGACTTACAAAAAATGAGTCATTGAGTCTTAAACACCTTACACACAATTAACATACGTGAGTCATGTGTACAATCAATATGTTTTATGTACGTCTTGAAAACTAGCCTGTGATTATCATGGATATATATCATCTTCATGAAATTACAATGGGTGACCAGTATTATATGGCTCTATGCTTTTACACCTCATGAAAATCTCACCTTTGTTTGTAAGTCACATGTCATACACAACTTTAAGGAAAAATAAGTCGTATATAAATAATTAGCGCGTCCCTACTAACATGTGATTTACATATATATATATATATTATATATTTATATGTATATTGAGTCACCAATAAATAAAATTTGAGGTTATTGGCTAAGTCATAAACCCCACATGAAAGCCTAGTCAACAGTACAGCAGAACAATATTTTAGTAATCCTAGAGCTACGACAAAAATCAAACATTACCTCTATATATTAATTTTTTTCATCAAAAAATGATCACCACTATTTCTTATTAAAAATAGTTACATTTTGCAATTTTTGTCTTTTAACATTTTTTTGGCAAATGAGTTAAACTTTCTATAAGAATTTTTTGCCATAAAAATTTTTTTTTTTAGTGTTTTAAAAAATAGATAAAATTATTTTATATTTCATCTTGTATAAATATTAACATTAAATATATGAAAATTTTGTTTTATATTATACAGATTTTTTTAATTATTCATACATTTTTTTCAACGTCAATTATTTATTTCCAGCGCTGCTAGTAATTAATATGGATGGTAACGATCCAATTTCTAGTTAAGTCGACCTCAGCTCAAATTTAATTAAAAGCTTTCTAGTTGATCTCGATTCGATCCAAAATATAAATTATAAAAGTTCGTTTTAAAGTTAATTTATGCTAGGCCTAACTCAATTATTATTGATTCAAGCTTGATCTGAGCCAAATTTGATATGACTTTTGATTAATTTTTATTTTTTAAGTTAAAATTTTAATTATAAATATCTTTATTTATTTAAAATTACAATCAATTGAATTTGATCTTAAAGAAAATTCTAATGTATTAATCCGTTAAATTATTGAAAAAAAATAACACAGTAAACAAGTTATATATATAATATATAATATATAATATATAATATTTTTTATTTTTTTAATCTAGGCTAATTTAATTCTGCATCAATTTAAGATTACATTAATAAAAATTTTGAGTTATAAAAATAGCTCATTCGATATTTATTCAATTTAAAATTCAATTTCCATCAAAGTTTTTAACCCGTAATGCGATTAACCAATTACGAAATTCTAAATAAACCCTTTTCTTGATATTAAAAAAAACTCTCTCTCTCTCTCTCTCTCTCTCTCTCTCTCTCTCTCTCTCTCGTTCTCTCATTTCAGCTCTCTCTCTCGTTCTCGCCGCCGCGACGTACACCAGAGCCCTCCGATCATATCCGATCGATCTTCCCCTTTCCCTAATTAGTAGCTGTGCAAGCTGCTGGGCGTTCACGCCTCCAACGAGCGAGGCGGCATCTCAGCTAGAGGTGGCGCTGGAGGGTTCCTTCCTCGTCGTCTTCCACTGTGGGTAAAGGAGGAGGAAAGAAGCAGAGCGTACGGCAGGGCGACGTCGCTACTGATGAAGATATAGGAGAGGAGGAGGAGGAGGAGGAGGCCGGGGGGAAGTGTGCACCCACCAGAAGCTGATCAGCTGCGGCGTCGTTTGATCACCACCGCCGGCACTAGTGCCCCACTGGCGGCGGCGAAATGGAGCAGCAGCTGCAGGCTCGGTCGCCGTCAAGCCGTCGAAGTGGCGGAGGATGAGGCCCCGGATTTTGATCGGCGGGAGTGGGCTGGGCCCAGAAACCGTCTCCTGAGCTCCTCTCTTCAGCCCTTTCGTAATTATTATCTCTCTCATTATCAAAAATACTCTCTCTCTCTCTCTCTCATTCAGTGTCTGCGATCCCCACCAGGCATGCTGAAACAGTGCAGGCAGAGAGAGAATGTGGGCAAGATGAATGATCTGCAGCTCAAACAAAAGATCTCAAATTTTAGGCATTAATGAAAGAAAAAAAATTGTTACTTTTATTAGAAAACATATATATATATATATAATATAATATAAATTAATTATATTAAAAATTATATTAATTATGAAATAAATTATTTATATTTAACACCACTATTATAGATCATATATATATATATATATAATAAAAATTATTTGTTTTAGTTATATGTGGTATCATTGTAATTGTAATTGTCATGAATTCAAATTAAGTTTGAAGTTTGAGATCATTTGTTAAAACTCCACAGTACGAAGCATTTCTAATATAATACATATAGCAACTATTAGTTTCTTAATTTATACTAACATACTGCTTCTTTAAATGCGATATTTTTTATTATATAAAAGTATCAATAGTGCATTTACTTTGATAGAATACTATTTTATTCAATTCCAATCTTTTATTGAATAATTATTTTCATATTTATTTTAGTGAAATAGCTATTTTATTGTAATATGATTCATTTCATATTTTATGAAATAGTTATTCCTAATTTTCACTAATTCAAGAAATATATATTCCTTTTGGACGAAAAATATTATTTTAAAATTACTCTTATTCACATATATTTTTACATACTGATATATATATATATATGTATGTACTTTTTTATATGTATATTATGTAAGTTATACTCATCTAATTATTTATATAAAATTAAAATTAATAATAATAAATAATATAATGTTTTATTAAATTATTGTTTTTTATTATAATTTAATTACTAGTGAAATGAAAGATCTATATCATTTCAATTACCGTAATTGCTACTATATATATTAAAGAGTGTAGCAACACTAGCAGAATGGAGTTTTTAAATTCTAACTTCCAGTTAGTCTCATGCACACACATGTACACACACAAAATATAGATTTGAACATTTAAGTATTTAATATATATATATACATATTAAATATTTAATATTTAAAATTGAGACAAGTTCTTTTTATCTAAATTTATTAATTTTCAAAAAATCACATTTTCTATCACATAAGGGATGAAGGAACTGGGAGAGTGTTTGATTTTATATTATTTTAATATTATTTATGATCTAGAGAAAATAATTATTAAATTTAATGATATATATAGATAATTTTTTAAAAATTTTAAAAAATATCACTTAAAAGATAACCTAAATATTGTGATATTAATTTAATTATATTATTTAATATAACACCAAGATAACAATAAACTAAATGTTCCTAAAAATAATACAGTCTTTCAAAGTGTTGAGCTTAGACATAAATGATGAATAATAATTATTAATATGCATACTAGTAATAGTAATAAAATTAAATTTTAAATATTGTTAAGGGCATTTATATGAAGAATAACTTAATTATTATAAAAAAATTATATATATTTTATTGTCAAAAATTTTATACTATTTTTGAATAGAATCTCAATATGCTCTAAATCCCCTAAAACCATAATTTATAATTTAAAAATTAAATTCTATATATATCTTACTTTATTTTAACACAAAAACTAATTAACCTAATAAAAATCTAAATTTTAATTTTTATAAATTAATAACAAATAAAATTTACTTTAAACTCATTTAATGATACATAATAAATGATGAGGTCTACATAAAATATGTAATTTAATAAGATTTTTAAATAATATATAATATTGCATATAAAATATGTAATATTTTTTTTAATTAAAATATTCTCTTTTAAAAAACATAAAAATATATACTGTTCAAAGTCATGAAGTACATTATCCCTATACGGGGAGGATGGAATTGCAAAGCTATAGCTTTTGCACGGCCTACATATGAAGTAATGATGGAAGAGATCCAGCGGAGATCCGCTGCAATGGCCGCTGGATCTTCTTCTTCTTCTTCGTTCATCGTGGTTGATGATCTGCAGTGAAAAGATTCTTATAATTATCGTTTTTTCAGCTCCTTCCAAAGATATTCATCATTTTCTTCTCCAAAGCCCTCAAACTTTTCACCTTGTAGTCTGCGCTGTGATTCCCTTCATGTTTCTCCAGGATTATGTGCTGAAATGAACCTTTAAATTAACCCATCGAACTCAACTTTAAAAATAAAAAATAAAAAAAAAGCAGGTATTCACAGTATAGCATTAAATTAAATAGATAATTAACTACATGTCATATAATTTAATTTTATTTATGTCTTATTCATCTATTCTTAATTAATTACACTATGCACACTCTCAAAACATTACAAAATATTACATACACACATTTGAGTTAAAATTTAATCAAAATCTATTTGAAAAAATATATTCTGTTAGTAAATCATTAAAATTATATTTTCTCTTAATGATATATATTTTTTTCTTCCTCAATACCACACTAAAGCGTTGATTTGTCCTAAAATCAATTCACGTCGTGGATGTCTCATTCCTTTGATGTCACCTAAACATTAAGATTTTAAGATTTTCACTCAAAATATATTTAAATATCCTTAAAATAATATGATGAACGGCTCAGTTTTTTTGTAATCTAACTATAGTTAGGTTATTGAAAAATTATGATTACTCATTATAATAGAAATAAATTAAAATATGTGTATGTAAGATTTTATAATATTTTGAGTGTGTATAGTGTAATTAACTAAAAATAGATGGGTAAGCCATAAATAAAACTAAATTGTGTGGCATGTAGGTAATTATTCCTAAATTAAAATAAAAAAAGTAATAATTTATTAGTTTAAAATCTCTTTGATGATATTATAAAAATCAATAGATCTAGAAGAATATGCCCTTTAACTCACAAAAATCACATAATGCAACGGAATACATCAAAAAGTTAATTATATAATTTACGTAATGTAAAATATATATGTAATTTTACAAAACTGAAATGAAAGAAATGCCTTTGAAATATTGAGTTAGCTGGCTGCCGTAGTTGGTCAACCATTAGATCATTTTCATCACCAGTTTTTGATAGTAGAGAGCCATGATCAGCTTTAGTTTTAGATTTAAATTTTATATTAGAGTAGTTAATCAACTTTAATTTTCTTCTATTTGATTTTTACACACGTTGAACGCTTTAAAGCTGATCCAGCAATGAAGAGATCAGGTAATGAGAGTTCTTAGTAGCTCTATAATTATGACTGATTTTAAGAAAATTATTAAATATAGAGATCACCGAGATAATTGTTATTCTTTTGTTTACGTTTTGAGCTCTTTAAAGAGTATAGGATTACACATGGATCTGCTAATAAGACAAATAGCTGATAAATATTATATCGTATTCATTAGAAAATTAATTAAGATAGTAGTATGATATACCCAATTAAATTCTCTAACTTAGGAGAAATTTTTTTATACTTAATTTATAGTATTTTTTGTTTTATTGTAAAATAATTTCACATAAATATAAGCGATTGAAAACTTAATAAACTTAATATTTTAATCAAATATATGCAGCGTGCATGGTATCATGTAAATAATAAATAATGAAAGTATCAAATTACTCTAAATATGCCAATTACATATTCATATATAAATTTGTTAATATTAAAATATTACATTTATGTAAATAGTTAAATATATATATATATATCAATGTAAAATTTATTATGATAATTTGCTATTTGAGCATAATTTTTACATTTTTAATCTCTATCATATAAACTAAATTATTAATATATTATTAGAATTTAATGATATTTTATTATATATTTATTCTGAAAATGCCTATTCAAAATTATGATGTTATTCTAATAAATTTATTTGAATATTTGTAGGCAATATAAATTTTTTATATCACACAAATGATTTTTTTTTTTATAAAACATCTTTGAGCCTGGCTCAATTTTATTAAAATATTTAATATTCTAATTTTGATTATTTCTCTTTAATCATTTTTGATCGAACTTATGTCATAAGCTCTTCATCCACTGTATATAATAAAAAAATCTAAAAATATTTAAAATTTAAGTTTTCTTATGGCTTAATTACTCTCGGTTTACTTTAAAATATTTATCATTTTTATTTATATTTTAACTTATCTCAATCAAATTGTTTTAAGAAGATTATATTCGATTTATTTCATCTCTTCTCAATGAATTCTACCTATATTTACATTTTGCTTTCTACAGTATTTAACTAGTATTTATATCAATATTTTTTGTAAATAATATATATAGTTTTCCATAATATTATGGACTTTATTTGGAATTAATTAAAATTTTAACGTAACATGCTTGACAAAAAAAATATTAATTTGCCTACTACACAGTTCATGGTTGTATTGATCCTACCAAATGTTAGACCCCTTGAACTGATAATTTATTATTTTTAAAAAAATTAAAAATAAATGTGTTTATAAAAATAGTAATAAATTTCAAAAAAACACATCAATAAATGATAAGTATCTTAAAATAAAATAATTTAAAATGGTATAATTTATTCTGTTATATGATTCAATTTTAATATAGAACCAGATTAAACTGATTAAAACTTATTGTCTGATCCAGCGTTTAACACAGCTAAAAACCTAAGATCTAAGAGAAACTTTAATGCTCGAACAACTAAATAAAAGATAAATGCTATACCAAATTTAGTTTTTAATCTATAATAATTGATAGTAAAGTATATCGTATTTGATGTGGAGCATCCATACTGTCGCCTTTGTTAGTGTTGACGTCATTATGATTAGGGGGCTTTACTTTGAGTTCTCATATTTGGAGCTAGGTCATGAGCTCTAGTTATCTTATGTATTTTATTTAATAGTAGTTTGTATTTTATTCGGTTGAATTTATAGTAAGATTAAATGTATTTTTATAATGAGATTATATGTATTTAAGTATTTTTTATATTTTATTAGTTGGGTCTCTGTATTGTTTTGTGGAGTGATGGAAAATTTTGATTTTAACAGGTTCAAATAATTCAAAAATAGAGCAAAAAGGAGGTGAAAGTAAGGAATTTGGACTTCAAAGCAAGAAGTTTGGATTTCTTTGAAATATGATGAAACTAAGGGACTTGCACATAATATCCCCTCCATTCCATGGGAATCGCCTGTTTTAATGTGAACTGGATGGCAGCAATGTAATTAAATGAGGAAGTAGGGATATGTCCGTCATTTGGCATGTGTCCATGGTTGCCCTAGCCGCCGGTGCTCCTACCTCTTAACTATGTCTGATCCATTGGATGCAGATCCAACGGTTCAGAATGAATTTGATGGTTCAAGTGAGCTATTAATGTAATTTAACCTCGTATATGCATGTGTAATTTAACCACACTCGGACTAGACGTGATAATTATAGACATATGTTTATATTTTATTTGAAATATTATTTATATATCTTCAAATATTTGGGCCTGCTTATTTGGCCAGTTTAAAATTATCATAGTTAATTTTAATCGAGTATGTCACTGTTAAAGAAAAAATCACCGTATCACCCGATCATAACATGTGGACGGGTTTGACCGAATCTCCAACGACAATCGGTTGAACGAGGGTTCTTGAACAACCCAGGAGGCCTGCTCGGACTAAGGACTCCTAATTGAACAGTGCGGAACTAGTTGAACAGCTTGGATGAATATGCCTGTCCATAAAATAATTGTCATATCATAGCCACTCTTATGATGTGATAATCCCTATATGGACAATTAACGCCTTGGTTGTGGGGTGGCGTAAGCAGGTCTAGTCGCCAACACGCTACATTGCTATGCTCTCATTAACGAGGTTTATATGACTTATCTAATCTTATTCACTCCACTCTCGCTATAAATGATCACATTTATGACAAGAAAGAGGTTCTGTGAGGCAGACCCCAAGATTAGTACTAAGAGGGAGGAGCTAGTTAGTCACTATTCACCTACAGTTCGATGGTGATTTCTATCTGTTCAACTAGTTTTCTCTAAACCTTATTCCCTTAACAATCCACAGCTTGCTTCATCTATCCATCTCCATCAGGGAGACCATCTCAGGGAGATCCTATACTTTTTCTCTTTTACTAACCTTGTAGCTCGTTTGATCCTTCTTTAATTCCTTATTTTAAAATTTCACCAAAGGCTTCATATTATACACAAAATTTAATATAAAAAATTAATTATATTTCACATTATCTACATAATTTAAAATAAAAAAATTAATTTTATTTCACATATTATAAATATACTAAAATAATAATTAACTTATATTACATATCTGATATATCCTAACATAATAATTAATAGTTCATTTAATTGGACCTATTTTAATGGCTCAAATCTGATAATTTTTAATTAAATGAACCAAATTAAAGGAAATTAACAAAATCTAATGACCAACACATATAGGAGAACATTAGAAAAATAAAATAAAATTTCAACAAAAAATATAACAATATCACTATATAGAGTAATGCATGACATGCATTTCGATAATATTATTAAAAAATAATTAAATTATTACTTTAAATGATATCTAGCTATATATCATAAAAAATAAAAAAATAAATGAAATCTAAATTACATGATGTACATAATAAAACAATAACATCGAACTAAATACTCTCTTAGTGCCAACTTGCATGCATATTTTATGTTAATGTAAAGAATGAATTTTTTTTTCTAAAAAAGCGAAGAAAATTTTTTATGTTTATCATTCTTGTGTATACCAAACCTTTAGCTATTAGCTAGCATCGATAATAGACGATCGATTCTGACAAATTATATTATTGTATGCCTCGAGTTAATTCGATGAAAAGAGAGTTTGAGAGATAAATTTAGATGATAGGGTTTTCAGGTTTGCATGGATGGAAGATCTCTGTTTTTATCAACTTTAAATAAATAATATTTCACATATAATAAATCATCTCATGATGCAAGATAATATATATATATATATATATAAGTTAGATATTATATTGTTGTTAGTTGTATATTATTTGATTTGTTATCCATAATTAATTAATAATTACTTTAAAACGTGATTGGTTGGTTTCAAATCTTTGAATGAGAGAATGGTCTGCCGGCGCACATGACTCCATATTCTTTTATAATCCTACTCATTAATGCATGCATGCAATTGCTGCAAAGTAAATAATAAAAAATGAGAAGTAATTTCATGCCATTTAAAACATTAAATATTACCAACATATCATTATTTTTCATAACAGTTAAACTATGAGATAATTATAAGAAGACATGCAAGAAGTATATAATATACTAATATTGAAATTTTTATATGATATGCATGCAAATTTTGCATTTAAAAATAGATAGAGATAAAATGTATAAAAGTATAAAGTTGCAAGTCTCTATTTGTTTTGCTTGAAATTGGATGCTCGAAGATATATTATTCAGTCTCTGGGGCGAACAAACATGGGTAGTGTAATAAAATTGAGCTCATTTTAAATGGAGTCTCTTTGATCATATTATGTTTTTTTTTATAAATATTTATATATCATTAATGCTACGTATTCTCAATAAATGATCTTAAATATTAAAATCAACTAAAAATATTTCTAGTGTGGCACTATTGCCACTTAAGTAAAATTTATTTATTTTTTATTTATGTGGCACCATTATTACACGAGAATCATAATTAAATTTAATATTTGGTACCGTTTATAAGGTCAAAGTATTACAAACAAATGTATAATTATATGATTTTTTAATGTAAAATTAAATTTATGTTACTTAAACATAATTTAATTTAATATTTTTAATTTTGATCTTCACATATTATTAAAATTTCATGGTATTTTAATTGTATAAATATTTTTTCTATATTAGTATGTATAATAACATTTATTTTAAGCTATGATGCTACTTAAATTATTTTATTTAGATATTTATAAGTTACATAAAATTATAATTTTATTCAGGTAAAATTAAGGCCATCAACATAATCTCAAAGCTTGAAATAAGTCAACTCCTCTTGAGAATTTTAATCATAATATGAAAAAAATGTTAACTAAAATAAGGAAAAATGAAGCTAATTTAATGCTTTTAAGAGGTGGTTGCATATAAAATTGTTACTAGCTTTAAGCATGGAGAAAAATATAAGATTATATATATTTATATATATTATATTGTGACATAAATCTAAAAAAAAGGGAGTCAAGGCTGGCAGGGGGCTCAGTTTCTTTTTTTATTTTATTTTTCTTGCTTGGCTTTTAGTTCATTTAATTTAGTTAAGATATACTTTTCTTTTTCTGTTGTTTTAGTAAACTTTAGTTTTAATTTTTATTTCATTTTAGCAAAAAAAAAATGTTTTGTAGCATATCTTTAAGCCATAATTCAGTTTCATTAAAATGTTTTATATTTTAGTTTTGATTTCTCTTCAACTACTTTTAATCTTGAGTTTATTTTATGATTTTGTTTTATTCATTGCATGTAAATGAAAATTCTGAAAATATTTAAAATTTAAATTTTCTTATAACTTAATTTCACTCGATTAAATTTTAAATATTTACTTTTCTCATCTATATTTTTATTTATCTCAATCAAATTATTAATTTTAAGTAGATTGTGTTTGATTTATTTCAACCTATCTCTATGCATTCAACCCCGTATTCATATTTTTATTTCTACAGTAGCATCGTGTGCTTGCGCTTAATTATTATTTTTATATCAACAACTACAAAGTGTTTCTCTAATTAGATTCTAATCTTAGAGGTTATTCATGAGTTTGAGAGTTGAGATTATAAGATTATTGTATTTTCTCGAAAAATTCTTGAAGAATTGATAGTAAAAATTGTATTATAGCCTTAGTTCTTTTTCTTAATTTGAGATTTTTCACATAAATCTGGTGTGCTCTTGATTGTTTTATTATTATTTTTATTAGATTTTCTCGCATATTTTTTTGATTGCTGATCAATTTTTCACTGCATTGTGTGGAAATTCTCTTGAATTCGTATTGCCACGAGAAATTCTATATTTCCAGCGACATCGCAATGAAGTATATAATTAATTGCAAGAGCGTTGATCATCATGAATTATATTACATCATTTTTTTATTTATTTTGCTCTTTCGTTATCTTAGAGATTGAATTAGAATGCCTTCTTAAGTCAGTTGCGAGATGTATTTTATCTTTATAAGATAGCTCATCACACTATGAGAAGTTAATATATTGTCATAAGTATATATGTGCCTCACAAAAAAGTGCTCTTATTTTCTCGTCACATGTACGATCTAGAAAGAGAAAATGATCTTAAATCTACTGGTAGAGACTAAAAAAAGACAATGTGATGCACATTGATATAAATTAATTTAAAACTTATAATAAAAAAATTTAAAACTTGGACAACTACATGCATTTTTTTTCGATAAAATAACTTCATGAAATTTAAATCATCAAAGGTAAAGAATCTGAATGTAATATTAATTCAGGATCCATACGAAATAAATGTGAATTTTAGAGACTCAATTACAATTTACCAAATATAATTAGATGCATGATGTGCTTGAGCAGGTCCAAAATCCCAATTATTTGCCACGTGACACAGCCATGATGATCACCTTAATTCTCTAAAAAGGGAACTTTCTCTCTCATCCCATTTTAATTAAAAAGTTTAAAATTTGATTTTAAAAAAATAAAATAAAATTGCCATCTTATTTCGCATTCTCGCTGATTCTCTCTCTTTCTTAAAAAGTTATTGAGTGCGAAAGGCGCACTGTTCGAACGCCCAATCAGAGGACGCCATGTCTGTCCGGACCCAGCTGTATGGCACACGTGGCGCCCTCTGATTGGATTCCGAACGGTGCACCGTCCGAACCCAATAACTTCTCCGCTTTCTTGTAATAACAATAAAAGAATTAAATTTAAATTTAACATTTTTACTTAAAAATCAATAAAATTTGAACTATTAGATTTTAAAATTTCCCTCTCCAAATAAACTTCAAAAGTGGGGAAATATATTTTTTAAATTTTTTATTTTAAAATTTTTAAATCAGGAATGGAATTAATACTAAGAAATCATTTGTAATGTATAATTTTACAACCTTAGAAAATTGAAATTTGAAGGATTAGGTTTTAAAACCTCCCTCTGTTTGAAATAATGCAACAAGTATTAATTTATCATTTTTTATTTTTAAAAATTTCAAATAAGAAATAAAATTTAATTCATAAATTTTTTGTTTGTATTTTAAATTTTTAAATCTTGGATATTTTTAAAATTTTAAACCTGCTTCTCTATCTAACTTAACTTGACATGAATAGATTTTTTATTAGAAAAATGAGGGATTCTAAATTTTTAATTTGAGATTTTAAAACCACATTCTCTGTTGACTCAAATGCTGTGGGAAGAAATTTTCAAAGATTATTAATCTTAAAAATATTAAATTTAAAACAAAATTTACATTACATAATCATATAAGAGGTTATGTCCTCGTTTGATATGAACCTAACAAAATTATAAATTTCTCTAAAGAGGTATTTAGTTCAGTGTTATCTCAATATTATGTTATGTTATCTTTAAAAGATAATTATTTGATTTGATGACATCTTTAAATAATATTTATAATTAATTAATTACAAAAATATCATTACACGCTGACATCTAGATGTCACCCCAAATCGGGCGATATCTCAAAATAACACCGTCAATTTGTCATTATAATGTCAATAACTTCCAACTAAGCAAAAATAATTTGGATAGTATTGATATTTTCTAATATCATAACATTGAACCAAACAAATGTCCATTGATAAATAATAATGACATTTAGGTAACATGACATCTAAATAACATTGATATTGAGATAACACTGAACCAAACGCCCCCTAAAAAGATTTTCATTAATATTTTCTACTTAAATATTAAAAAATAATTTTATTTTATATCCTATGCATGCTACAATAAAAAAATAACTTCTTTTCATATTTATTACAATTATTAATAATAAAATAATTTCATTTCACATCATAATATTAAAATAATTTTATTTATTTTTTGTCTTAAAAAAAATTTAAAATTACTCTATAATATACTCCAATCAAACAAGGTATGTTTGAGTGAAAAGTAAATTATTTGCAGTGGACATATTATAAGATTAAAATTGATCGATGCATTTAAGCTAACAAAGTAAATTATACGATTTAAGTTAAAAAAAACTGCAAAATCACAAATCACTAGTAAACCAATATTCTAGATCATTAGTTATAATTATGAATGATAATTTAGTTATACGAATTTGAATATATAATTTTTGAAAATTTATTTTTAAAGCGAAGAGAATATAGCTAGCTACTTACAAGGCTCTAATCAACCCTTTCTTAATTGTTAAGCTTCTGCCCTTTGGCACGCTTATGTTATTGGGTGCAAGGATTTAAAAAATAGATAAATATTAGAATCGGTAAAATAAAATGTTCAAAATTTAAAAATTTAATAAAGATCAAATTCAAACAATGATATTAATGTAATAATTTAAAATAAAATAATTATTTAATTCATCAACTATGACCTGTTCATAATGAGACAGTTTAATGGATCAAATAGAATTAATTTTTATATTGCAATAGAATTAATTTGCCATATAGCTCATAATTGAATCAATTGAGCTAGTCGTGCTTGTTCGACTTTTAAAATATTTTTTTATAAATTAAAGTGAATTGGGAGGGTATAATCGGCAAACCGGGATATTATTTGCTTACATAATCGTGGCGTCATTATCTCGTCATGATAAGCACACGCCGCTTTGTATATAAATGAACTCGCGGGCTCCAGTGGAACTGGCACTGACAGCGTGCGAGGGCAGTCGCACGTTGGATTGTTGCATTGGATTGCCTTTCTCACATTTTTTGTACGACACGTGTTATTAATTTGTTTAATTTTAATTAAAGTTTTCGTAATTCAGTTAATAGAAACATTAATAATATTTAACATTATAATTGCTGATGCAAAAAATATGTCAAAATATAATAAAATGAGACAATAATTTTTACGTGAAATCCCAAATGTCCGGGGGAAAAACCATGACGTCGTTTAGGCGATTTAAATCTACTAACCAAATCATTTCTATTACAAAGCTTGGAAGTCTATAAAGGGAGACCGAATGGGTACAAAAGAGAGAGGGGGGGGGGGGGCAGCTCAGCCAGAGAGAGAGCCGGAGAGAGGGGTCCCCAGAGAGAGAATGTCCCAGAGCTTCTCCTTCTCTTCCTTATTTTATAGCTTAAAGAGGAGAGAACATAATAGGTATGGTCTGCCACTTCTAACATTTATTCCTGCAAATGACAATTAGGCAGTGGACTCCCATATCGCCTTAAATACTGAGTTGGCACAGTAGTACAGAGGGTGCGATCTGGTGATATCTCTTTGAGAAGCTGTTCGACAAGGGGTTACTATTGAACTGCTGTTCGACAAGGGGCTGCTATTCGACAAGGGGTGTTATAAAAGGTTCTAACATATCCCCCTCAATAGCATAACGTACATTGATGTACGTGCAAGTTTTGATTATGCTGATTCAGTGGACCTCCATAGAAATTATTCCTAAAGAGTCGTCAACTCGATATGATTGGGCTGCTCTGTGGAAGTCCCTGCAGAGTCGTCAGCTTGTCGTAATTGAACTGCTCCATGGAAGCTATTAAAGAAGAGCTATTAGGGGAGAGTTGTTTGACGAGGGGTGTTAGAGAAAAGATTACTCCCTACAGAGTCATCAGCTCGTCCTAGTTGAACTGCTCCATAAAAGCTGTTCGACGAGGGGTTTTAGAGAAGAGACTACTCCCTGCAGCGTCGTCAGCTAGACATGGTTAGGCTGCTGTGGAAGCTGTTAGAGAAGAGCCATTAGAGGAGGCTATTCGACGAGGGGTTTTAGAGAAAAGACTACTCCCTACAAAGTCGTCAGCTCGTCATGGTTGAACTACTCCATGGAAGCTGTTAGAGAAGAGCCACTAAAAGAAAGCTGTTCGACGAGGGGTTTTAGAGAAGTGACTACTCCCTGCAGAGTCGTCAGCTCGTCGTGGTTGAACTGCTCCATGGAAGCTATTCGAGAAGAGGTTTTAGTAAAGTGGTCACCCTTGACTTTCAGTTGTCGAGCTGCCATGATCGTAAGCGGGACTTTGAGAAGGGGTTTGCCCTTGACTGTCCATCACCAAGCTGACTTGACCATAAGTTGGGACTTTGAGAAGGAGTTTTAGAGAAGGGGTTTTAGAGAAAAGGTCACCCGTGACTTTCAGTCGCCTAGCTGCCATGGTCGTAAGCTGGGATTTTGAGAAAAAGTTTTAGAGAAGGGGTTTTAGAAAAGAGGTCACTCTTGATTTTCAGTCGCCGAGCTGCTATGATCATAAGCTGAGACTTTGAAAAGAGGTTTGCCCTTGACTGCCCGCACTAAGTTGTCTTGACCATAAGTTGGGACTTCGAGAAGGGATTTTAGAGAAGGGAATCTCACGTAGTGGGGGTTTATTTTAGAGAAGGGAATCTCACGTAGTGAGGTATCAGTTCTACGTGAGTGCACCACTATTAATGTAAAAATATGCCAAAATAGAATGAAATGAGATGATAATTTTTACGTGAAAATTCGAGTATCCAGGGAAAAAACCATAACGTCGTCTAGGAGATTTAAATTCACTAATCGAATCCATTCTCTTACAAAGCTTGGGGGTCTATAAAGGGAGACTGAATCAGTACAAGAGAGAGAGAGAGAGAGACGGAGAGAGGGGTCCCCAGAGAGAGAATGTCCCAGAGCTTCTCCTCGTCTCCCTTATTTATAGCTTGGAGAGGAGGGGATATAATAGGTACGGTCTGTCACATCTAACATCTATTCCTGCAAAGGATAATTAAGCAGTAGACTCCCATGCCACCTTAAATGCTAAGTTGACACAGTAGTACGGAAGGTACGATCTAGTGATATCTCTTTGAGAAGCTGTCCGACAAGGGGCAGCTGTTCAACAAGGAGCTGCTGTTCGACAAAGGGTGTTATATGATGTTCTAACAATAATATGAATTTTATAAATTATAAATCAAATTGAGCTCTAATTTAAATTTATCTTTTAGCTAGTTTAAATAAAATTTATCTTTTAAGGGTCTGTTTGTTTGTAAAATTAAATTTAAATAAAGATATTTTTTTATTAAAAATTGTGAATAATGCGAAATAAAGCTAATGCTATGTTAGGATATGTGAGAGATCTGCTATAAAATTAGCTATCATGTTGGATATATAAAGGATGTGATATAAATTAGTTATTATTTTAGTAATGTGTGTAGGATGTGAAATAAAATTAATTTTTAATATTAAATTTTATGTGTGATGTGATATAAATAGTTAAAATTAAATCAAGTTAATTTTTAACTTGGAGACAAACAGGGCCGTATATTTACATACACGATTTATTCTCTTATTTATAGTTTACTGTTTCGTGTTTTATTAAATTTTCTTCAATTTTATGATATAAGTTTAGTTAAGTTCAACACGATGTTTGTATTAAGATTAAATTTAAATTAAGTCTGCGTTGAATTTATTAAGCCAAGATAATATTCAAAGCTTATAATTTTATTAAGCAGAGTTTAATTCATGATAATATCATATCATTTTGAATCAAATTCGGCTAGATTTTAATTTTTTAGCATAAGTTATATAAATTGTTTCTATCATATATTTGTTTAATACTTTTATAAAAGAATGTAAAAGGTAACAAGTTTGAGTATGTGGCAAACCTAATAAAAACTAATTATTTTTTTTATCCAAAATAAAATATCATTTTATTGCGAATTCGATCGAGCCGATTGGATTAAAAGTTTGAGCCAACCGAAAGTCAAATACTGTTCGAGTTGAGCCGGCCTTAACTCAAAAAGTTCAAGCCAAGATACGAGCTCAAATCTATCTGACGATCAATATATTGAATTTGAGTTATACTCGATTCCGCAAATTTTTTTTTCTCATCGAAGCTTGATAAGGCAGTTTTTTGTTGGACTTTTGAATAAAATAATAGTCTTCTTTATATTTAATCTAGGTTATTATATCATATAAAAATTTTAATATTAATTTTTTTATTATATTGTACATCATATATATATATATATTAAAATAAATATGAATTTTATTTTACATTTTATATTCATATCACTCACACATATTTTAATATAATAATTATGCAACCATTACATTTTGTAGGTCATTTGTGGCCAGAGTTTAAGAGGGATATCCATGAAAAATACCCAAAAAAAAAATAATGTAAAGTTTTTTTTTTTTTTACTTATTCATGTCAAAAATTAAAATTAATTTAAAGAGATTTAACCAGCAAACTGCCAATAAATGCTTAACATTTTTTTTCTCATGCATTGTGGGATTACTATCAAATATATATTATATTGGTTAATTAGTGATAAATTTTTATAATTAACTCCTAATTACTCTTTATTCCATAAATTTTAAAAATTTACTAACAGCCCCCTTAATTTAACTAATTCATTAGATATTTAATCCAAATAAATATTTTTAAAATCTACTAATAAGTTTTAAAATTTGTAAATCAAAATATAATTAAAAGCTAAATATAATTAAAAGCCCACCAATAAATTTTTAAAATTTTTGAACTAAAATATAATTAAAAATTAACTACAATGATCTATCTGTAATTAATCCTATTATTTATACATAAATATATCCACATCACTAGTCATCTTTCAATATCAGTTATATTTATTTCATTGGTTATATGTCCAATTTTACTTGAAATATTTCTAAATGTACTATGAAATCTTTGCGTTGAGAATACGCTTCTCATTAATTCGCACCCAAATCTGAATTTAATCCGACTTTAGTAATATTTCTTTTTTTTCTTCTTTATTCACATGTTATATTTTCACTCATTGGATCAACATCTTGTGCATCTTTCTTCATTTCTTTCTATTTTTTTTTTTACAAAAAGGAGTATAAATTACAATATTATCGAGTATTAGCACACTTCTAATTTTGTGCACACGATAAATTCTCACATAAAAGAATTTAGTTTTTTGAATTATTGTTCATCAATTTATATATGAGTATGAGATAAATTAACCTTTGGAATACTGAGAAAAATAATTTGTACACAACAAAATTTTGATATTTCTCTTTAATGGAAAGAGTAAATAATGATTGGGTCTCTTTAATCTATATTATTATGCAACTAAATTTTTATTATTTATAAATTAAATAAATATGTCCTTAAAATTGAATAAATATGCATCAGAAAAAAAAAAAACACAGACAAAAATAAATTAGAGAAATTTAATTGCTATTTTAATAGTAAAAATAAAATCAAACTTTCATCATTTTTTTAGACTAAAAACTGTGCACGTTGAAAATGGTAGCATTGGTAGGCCATCATTTCCCTATTTACAAAAATGAAAATTGAGAGATTCAAATGCAAATTTATTACTGAATTGGGATTTTATAAATCAAAGAATTATAAATATAGCTTTTTAAAGAATAATTTCACATCATTTTCATAATCTTTCAATTACAATTTGTCAAATGAAAAACATGCATATTGCCCTCGTAAAAAAAAAAAAAAATTTACATCTACACAGACTGCGTCGTCCGTACCCCGTACAGATGAGGCTAGGGCATGGCCGCCTTATAGGCATTGATGGTCTGACACCAGAGCTGAAGCTCATTCCGTTGAAGTGACTCCACAGGATAAATCAGGGTATAAGAATCTCACTGTAATGAAAAAAATGGACATCTTCTTTCTCCTTCGATTTCCCTACTTAAAAAAACCTTTCAACTCTCCTACTGTAAAGAAAAATTAATTTTATATAGTACTTTCAAAGTCTATTATTTTCAGACAGCACTCTGCTTTTGAATATAATGAATTTTGAAGATATTACTTGAAAATAATAAATTTTGGAGAATGAGGTACATAAAATTTTTTTAAAAAAATTTATTCATCAAATTAGATGAAAGTACATTGATTTGCTTCATTATTTTTATTTTATTTTTTGAATTATTTTTTTTAAATTTTAATTAATTTGATTAAGTATTTGTTTGAAAATTGCAAGGAGGCCATCATTAGGGAATCTCCCACTGGACATGATGGAACCCTAGATTGGTTCTTGCCCAGGCCCCTGGCCTGCAAAAGGTTAATTCTATGGATGAGACAGTGATTTTTGAGGGCCTAATTGACATCCATCATTCCATGTCCCTCAGATCATAATCATTACCATCACTATCCTTCCCTTGGAGCTAGTAATTTGCCCACTCATGCCTCATCATATTTCTCTTTTTTTTTTTAAAAAAAAAATTTATTTTTATTTACAAATAAATTGAGAGTTTTTTTTTTCTTTGATTGAAAAAAAAAAAAACAATTGTATTAGGTGTTGTTCACCTCATGATCATATGAGTATAAGAAGTGATCACTAAGTATGTGATTTGATGAGCACAGAGAGTGATCATCAAGCTTTCAGACTCAGAATGATACATCTCCGATGAATTTTTAGGATAGAGACTGACATGAAAATAAATTGTTTTACGTTGAAAGAAAATTGTAAAACTATTAGTGAAAATTTAATCTTTAATTGAGCTCTAATATCGATTATTTGATTGGGCTAGAACTTATAATACTTTGATAATGTACACATTCCATTATTTAAGAAGATTGTAACATAAAATATGAGATTTTCATTAAATTTAATCGTATGATGCATGTGTAACAATGTAGAATTGGGTTGTGAATATCAACCCTGTTATGACAGAAAAAATATACGTAGTATTAGTTTTTGGGTCAACACAATGGTAACTCATCAACTTTTTTTTTAAGATTCTCATATGAATAATAAATTTAATTTCCTTTTAAAGTATATGCGATGCACAACTATTTAGTGGTATACTAAAATAATCAAAATACAAATTTTTATATAATAATTTATTTTAATTTATGATAAGTGTTAAATGATATATTAAAGTAATTAAAATGAAGACATACCCTTACGCAATTATATTCGATAATATATCAAAATAGTTTAATCGAAAACATACTTATAACTATTAGGCAACTGATGAGCACATCAAGATACGATATATATATCAGATCACAATTCAGGATGTCATGAATAGATAGAAATTGACGAGTAAAATATTTTTATAAATTTTATTTTATTTTAAATTATGAGTTTGTATGTTCCGCATGAAATCTTAGTTATCTTTTATTTTTTAAATCTCTGGTCCACTCTCCTCCTTCCTCAACCCTAGCTATTATTTTTCGCTATCATTCCGCATTAACTTTGGCATAAGTATTATCCCGCATCAATTTTAGCATCAAAATATTATTTCACATCAGTTTTAGTATTAGAGAGTTTTGTTTTGCATTAATTTTTCAAATCTCTGAATTTCTCTGATTTAAGTAAATTTTGATGTATATTGAGTAATTATTAGTTTATTGAATTTCAATTAAATTATCATTCAACTAGATTATTTGATTTGTTCAATTATGTGAACCAATTTTTTAGCATTTTATTTAATTTATTAAATTTAAGTGAAGTTTTTATTTATTTGATAAATTCTTATTCACTGTTGACCCAAAATTAATTAAATTTTAAACTAATTTAATTTACTAAATTTAAAGTTATTTTGATTTATTTCATAACTAAAATTAGAAAATATTTATATTTATTTAAGATAATTATCATTTAAATTTATTAATCTCAAATTTATATTTAATACACTCCCAATTGGTATTATTATATCTTGCATTACATTAGAGTATTCTATTTTAGATTTTATTGGGTTCAGATTCAATCATGGATTTCATATATCACTATATACCTTTTTATGTCTCAACTTAAATTTGATCATATTAGATATAATTTCTCGTATTCCATTTACTCATATGAACATCATCGAGATTTGTGATACAGTAATAAAAAGGCCTCTAGTTTTAATTGATAATGAAAGTCTAAATCATATTAAATTAAAACCACATCTAAATAATGGTATACCTAATATCTCATATTTTTCGGATAACATGAAAATCAAATCATTACCTGATTGAAATACAAATTTAATTGTTTTTTGATCACTGTAAGTTGATCAAAGTCCAACTCATAAAATTAATGCTTTTTGATCAAACATGGTTCAATATCAATAATGTTGAGGATTGTCGTCTTGGGATAAATAAAAGGTAATTCTCAGAAAAAAAATATGTTCTTATTACTTATTTTGACCGTCTTCTTTATGAGCGAATATACAAACTATTAGCATCAAAGCGTACAAATGTATGAGATAATCATCTCACTATAAGTCATAAACCTACTACTAAAAAATCTATATCATTACATTTTTTTTAATGTTAGTCTCAATAAATGACACAAAATTTTGAAATTAAATAAATAAATTATTTTAATCTGTGTAGCAATGATGTCACATAAAAAAAATACTGGTTCAATATAAAATTTAAGGGCATTTCATGAGGATGCATAGGATTACTCAAAACATGAACCAATTTCAACAAAATCTTTGCCAAGCTTGATTATAGTGAACAGCTCAAAATTCTATTTGAAAAGTAAAATACCATCAGCCTTCTCATCATTGCTGCTTCAATGAATCAGGTTTAGAATCAGCAGATTACTTTCGCTGCGATAGTAATGACTTAGTCTTCTCGAGAACACCAAAGAAGATCGAGCCACCAATACCGATCCACAACACCCTTGGTCCAATACCCTGCAAGAGCGAAAGAGACGAGCAGATTTAAAAGTAATGCCGAGTATTACATACTCAAAGCTCACTCAATTAATCACTGAGTTGTAGTGCATTTAAGGTGTATATGCATGAGACACAAAGCTTGACTTAAGATTGAAACCAAAAGTTTCAAGTTTGAGTTGACGTGAAATTGCTCGAACTCAACTTGTAGCCACGCCCCACCTCGAAGCACATAGGAACAGTGTGGATTTAAAATTACAATCTAAGCCATTCTATAAAAGACTTGAATCAGTGCTGTGAGAGGATAAATAATTTGACCTTCAATAGAGCAGCTGGGCCTTCTTCCTTAATGATGGTCTGAACAGAGTCAAGCAGCCCACCATACTGATTCGCTGAACCCTGAAACCATTAACAAGCTAATTTGATCACTAACCATATATATGTCATTAAAGTGAAAAAAGAAGGATGAGTATACCTGAACCATTAATCTTGTCTTCAATACATCTAATGGAGTGGTTATGGCTCCAGTTATTGCACCTATAAGAACGGAAAACTACGAATAAATGAATACGGCACCACCCAAAAGAAATTCGTTATTTCCAACTTTTTGTTAGGGGCCTCAAAAAACTCCAAATCTATACACAGTCTATATTTATTTCATATCTTATATAAATCTCAATATTAAAAATCAATTTTATTTTACCTTTACATATTTCAGTAAAAAAATCATATTTATTTCATATTTTACATAAATTTTTTTACAAAAATTATTTTATTTTATATCGTAATATTAAAATAAATCTCTCCGTAGCTCAAAAAAATAACTCAAATGAATCCAAAAACATATCCCCTACAAATAGAGGCATAAAGTTGCAAAACCCTCAGTAATCCCAAAGGGATCAAATTCCAAGAGCTAATAGCACTGAAATGCAAGCATTCCAAGAAAACTCTCATTAAGCACCTCAAAAGAATAATACATCAACCATCTAGAAATTTTTTTAAGAAAATGATGTTGTCAACAGAACCTTTGTCATTGAGGGAATACAGTACTAAATAAGAAAATTTCCTTAGAGAATGGAGCATAGAAATTGGTATAATGACAGAAAGAGACCAAGAAATTAAAAGGTTTTATTTACCAGCAAATGCACCAATCACAGCATTCTCTGGATCACTCAGCTCTCGCTTAGCCTGCATGTGAGAAAGAAAAAACAGGTATGATTTATGAACTAGGCTTTTGTCCCAATTGCATTCTTAGTTCATGAATCTTATCAAGCCTCCTATGTCTAAAGGAAAACATCTTAAATTTGATAATTTCTAATTTTAATTGCTAGATTTTCTAGATTTACTTTGAACATCACTGAATTCCTCAAAAAATCACAGGAAATCTTATATGAATTTTACTAAATTGCATAATTGAAGTTAACTTCGATTAATCTCCTCAATATTACATAGTATAGTTTGGTTCTACGTACATACAATTAGACCATTGCTTGTTTACATTCATCTATCTCAGTCGAACCTTTAATTTAAGTTTAAATCTAAACTACATTCAAGTAAAAAGGTTTCATCGTACATATATTCCTAGACACGAATCCTTATTTTGGCGACTTGAGATTCACTCACTTCCGTCAATGACCCCCTAGCTGTATCAGCTAGCACTGTGAGAGAGCTAGGTAGTGGATGTGCTACCATGGGCAAACGAAATTACAAACTAATGTTGTAAAAACCAAACCGAGCCAGCCGGCCTGACTGGTTTGACTAGCAACCAGATTGCTAGACTGTTCAATTGGATGCCACAACAAGATTTTATATTTGATCAAATCAAACCAACATAATGATTTTATTGTTTTGTGATGGTAATAAATCAATAAAATGAAAAAATTTAGTATTATGAACATCTGACACTATGTTTAATATTATGATATAATTATCTTTTTAAAATTTTAAAATGGTGATTATTGATTCAACTATGAACTGAACAGTAGGTCAATTCTTAATTCAGTTTAACTTTTACAGCATTGTTACATATAGACGTGACAATTCAGACTACAATTAGCAAAGTACGATGGAAGTCTAAAGGAATATCCATATAAAGAATAACACGAATCCCTTGCATGCCCCGTGTAAAAAATGTACACTTGGGAAGGCTAGCTACACCAAGTGAACAGATGTAAGTAAGGCTATACAAAATTTACCAAAAATGGACAAGGTGGAAATGATATAGTGCTAACATCTTACCATAAAGCTAAAGGTGCTTGTTGACTTGATTGGGGTGGGTATGGACGGATTTGCATAAGTAAATGGTCGATTGGAGCATGCCCGACAACAAATCGTTCAGCTGGATGAGCTTGTTATTAAAAAGGTGCTACCGAAGGAGGCCCCTACAAGAACTGAGGAACATAGTCCCTCGATTTGCTATCCATCTTCAACATCTTACTAAGGAACATTCAACACCATCTTGGAATAAGCAGTTTACTAGTACTTAATTGCAAGAGTGCAAAGAGCAATCCAAGCCTTAACAGATATCGAGGAAGAGGACAACCATAACCCTCAGTTTCGGGAGAACGAGAAAGTAAGGGCACCGAAAAAAGCTCAACGTAAAAAGAGACTTGAGCACTAAGGGAGAGGAAAGCTGGAGAGGGAACAACTCTGAGAAACCCTCGTGGAGAGAATTCACCATAATAGTGTTAGCAACTAGCTGAAAGTGTCGAGAAAGCTAAGAAGGCATTAGCCGGGAAGAAGTAGAAGAAAAGTGTTTTGCAACGCACAATGCGAGATCTAATGAAAAGTGCTTTACAGAGCATAATGCAGGACCTAACCCTAATGCTCAGCTTTAATACTATGTTCAGACTTGTGAGGGAAAAGAATAATTCCTGTGATGTGCTTTGTCACGTATAATGAGAAACCTAACCCTAATGCTCAGCTTTCATACCAAATTCGAACTTGTCAGGGAAAAGAATGAATCTTGTGGCCCTCTCCACTTATTGAATCACACACACACACATCTATATGTGTTTATGTATGCATGTATATACGTATGTATATGATAAGGGTTAAGCATAATTTAAAAATGTTCCTTTGACTAATTAAATAATCACATTCAGGTTCTTAATACTCTCAAAATATGCTCCTAGCCCATTCCAAAATTCAACCAGCAACCATTACATTTTTCCATAAATCTAGTAAATGAAACTTCAAATTTATGATGCACGAAAGAAGTTGATAAATTTTTTTAGTAATGGAAGCCTACTGCAGAATACTCACAACATCATTTAATTAGTTCTGCCTTTCTGGCACTGCTATCTCTACCACAACACAAATAGATAACATCCAATTCGAACTACAATTCACTAAGCTCAAACTTACAACACAAGGTCAAATTTATCTTACCGCAATTTTATATCCAATTCGAAGTTGCTCATATATGCAAAATTGGATTGCATCAAAAGGGAGATCTCGTAATAAGAACGACCTGTATCCCTGCAAACTCAAAATAAGTCAATAGAGGAAATATTACCGGATAACAAGCCTACATCAGCCTCATAATAAACTAAGTGAAGTAGAATAAGTGGAAAAGGGTGAAAGAGAGGGAGTGAGAATTATGTGGAGACTAATATTTTTTCAATTTATTTAAGCTGAAAACATGAAGCAATTAAGTAACTTATAGAGCTTGCTTTTACAAGAGAAAGGAAACGGTATAAAGTTGTCAAAACAAAAGAAAAAAAGCAGAAATTTGCACATAAAATAAAAGACAAAAAATCAAACAATGCAAAGTGTAAAAGAGAACAACTAGATATAAGAAAGGCAACCGTTATAAATCTGAGACAATATTCAAGAAACAGAACTAAGGAAACACTGTGAATCAAGAAACCACTCACAGCATACAGGCCTTTGAAGCCTTCTTTAACAACAATAAGCCTAACAGCTTGGGGAGCTGAAGCAAACTGCCTAGTCTGCATCCTTTGCTTAACAACCTGAAAACAAGATGCTAATCAAAATATTAAACCTCAAAAAGAGAGAGAATCTCGACAAATTTATGTTTACCTCAGTTGGAACACGAATAAGAGAAGATGCAGCCCCTGCAATGGCACCTGCAGTCTGTAGATAAGGTTAAAAATTTACAAAAATCAATAATCTCAAACAGTAACTAATGCTGTTCATCCATCTACTATCTCAAAATCCAAGAAGATGAAAGTAGCTTATTTTCCAGATTTAAGGATGCATGGTGTCCATTTTAAATATGCATACTAGAAGTTAAAGATTCTATCTGCTTAAATTTCAAAATTAAAGCATCAGCTATTTACTTGTTTCAACACTTATGTATCAACAAAATATTGTTAAGAATGTCAGTCACATCAGAATTTCAAATGATAGAGATGTTTTAGAGCTAACAAATATCTAAATTTTGAGTACGAAATGACGCACGATAGGAAGAAAAGGAAATGCTAAGAACCATCATGGAATCAAATTTGACATGGAGAAGGCGACAAACATCATAAATGCAGTAGGAAAAAATTTGAAAGGGTGGCAGTTAAATGGGCCCTTAGTTTTGAGAGAGGCTGAAAGGGAGGCTGTTTTATTGGGTATGAGAGCAGCAGTTAAATGGGCAAGGCAGGCACAAGGGACTTGGCTTGAGAGAGATACTCAGGAGCCTATGAACAGAATAGATTAGGAGCTTCAACCTAAGAAGATGATCTATTATTGAGAGAGGCTGTTGAGCAACTTAGGATGCTTATATTGTGTAAAACTAACCATATATTCAGAAAAATTAATATGACAGCCAACTTTTTAGCTCATAGAGAACTTAGTTTTTATTTTGTCTGGGAAAGAGGCGCAGCTCTCCCACTAATTTTTCCAATCTCCTACAAGGAGACAAGACTTGATTGTACTTTGTACCTCTCTTTGTTTTAATGCAAGGCAAATGCTACCTCTAAAAAAAAAAAAAATCACAAATCCTTCATGATAAAAAAATAACTTTCAGGAACAACGGCTAGTCTGAAGTACTAACTCTTTACAAAAACTAATAATAATGAACTCTTTACAAAAATTAACATAAAGTATGTCATGCATTAGATTTATGGGTGAATTATTTAAAAAAGCCAGCAAGGCACTTTATAAAATGAAAAGCTCAAAAGTCAAAAGACAACAACGATGATTTGCTGAAGCAAAAGAGGAACAACCCTTATTCCAATAATGGAAAGCTAGACATGGTACATTGAGTTTAACAATAAATAGATCCAATTCATATAGTTGACTAAACACAAATGTACTAGGACAAAAATGCTGAATGAGTAAAATACAGATGAGGGAAACAGTCAAAAATACAGAAGGTAAGGGTTGAGTCTTCATGTAACATTGAATGGAGACAAACTGATGCCAAAGACAATTAACTGAACTACGTGAATCCTAAATTTGACTTACTAAATTGATATAGTCATCAATGTATCAAGGTTCCTGAAGGCAAGCATTTTTAATCTCTCCATAATTATGCTAACAAAAGCTTTGATCAGATAAACAATAGCCATAGAACTAGACCTTACCAAATGAGCAAAGGCACTAAGGTTATCTGGAAAAGATTTTAGCAACTTCTGTTTGGTGGGTTCATATATACCAACAAAAACAGCGGAAGCCCTGCCAATAAAGTATAAAGTAATACTCAATATTCAATATTGTCAGATATTAAAATGAAACTAAATTCAAAATAAAATCTGTATGAAAGCCAAAGAAAGCCAGAAGATGTGGATTAAGAAATGTGCGTAAGAACCCACAGAAAAAAGTTATCAGTGGCAATTGAGCACAATCAGTTCCAGTATCTTCACAATCGCAAGTACCAGCAAATGTCAAGCTATACAGTCAGATATAATCAAAATGTGACAGAAAATGGAAGCATCAGCCACATGGAGTTCAAGAACTGCCAAGACTGAGTCCCTTAAAAAGAGAGAATATCTAACAACTAATATGGACAAAAAATTTCAACATAATTGATTGTGGCAGGGACTTAACAATATTTCATTGTCAGCAATCATACGTAAAGAAATAAATGGGTTAGCTACTCACGGCAAGACTCCTGCAAGATTGCCAGCTAATCCAGAATAGAGACCTCTCCAATGGATTTTGCTTCCACCTTGGGCAGCCTGAAAAAAGAACCAAATAGAATAGCAATCTGCTTTTCAGGCTATCACAAAGTGAGGGACTAACCATGAGTTATGAAATACAACTATGCCAACAAAAAAAAACATACATACCTCTTAATTCTTCTTCAATAACATATTAAACCTCTTATTCTTTCATTTCACAACTAACCCCTCAAATCTTCTAAAAACAACATATTTATGATTTTTCCAAGGGAGTGAAAAGATTGTTTTGCTGATTATGATTGCTTAGAATATTTGTTACCAAGGACATTTAAAAAATGCTTGTGTAAAAAGGCTTTTTGTTTTTAGAATATTTGGAGAGTCAAGTTGAAAAATAAAAGACTGAAGAAAAACTGAAGGCATGTATATATTATATATATACATACCCAAAAACAATTGTTTTTTATGCTATAATAAAATGGCGATCCAACTTTCCAACTTTTGAAAAACAAGAAACAAGTTAATAATAGATCCAGTTGATAGCATTCAGTTTTTAAAAGTTTGTTGAAATGGGATAAATTCTGAGAGAAAATGGAATAAATTCAAAGTTCATTAACCATGAAGGAGAAGTGTGATGGCAAAGGTGCAAGATGTAACCATGGAATAAGTTTAGCAAAAGGACAAGTGATATTCAATGTAATAGATCCAGTTGATAGCATTCGATTTTTTAAGTATGTTGAAATGAGATAAGTTCTGAGAGCAGATGGAATAAGTTCAGAGTTCATTAATCATGAAGAAGAAGTATGATGGCAAAGGTGCAAGATGTAACCATGGCATATGTGCATGAAAAAAGACAAGTGATATTCAAAATAATAGATCCAGTTCATAGCATTCAATTTTTTAAAGTTTGTTAAATGGGATAAGTTCTGAGAGCAGATGTAATAAATTCAGAGCTCATTAATCATGAAGGAGAAGTGTAATGGCAAAGGTGCAAGATGTAACCATGGCATAGGTGTATGCAAAAGGACAAATGATATTCATCCAGTTGATAGCATTCAATTTTTAAAGTTTGCTAAAATGGGATAAGTTCTCAGAGCAGATGGAATAAATTCAGGGTTCATTAATCATGAAGGAGAAGTTTGATGGCAAAGGTTCAAGATGTAACCATGGAATAGGTGTATGCAAAAGGATAACTAATGTTCCAAGAAACTGCTAGGAAATCAATGCAAATAGAAATCAAAGCACATATGCAAAACCAAAATTAGTGAGGTTCACCTCAAATTCATGCTATGCCCTCAAGCAGCGATAATCTGAGATATTCAATATGATGAATAGTTTGGAATACACAATCAGAGAGGGAAGGAGGAGAAAGGAGGCAGCTATTTAAGATTAGAGTAAGGACACCCTAGTCCTGACCAAATTGGAGTTATATATTATTCCCAAAGAGCAAAGCTCTTGGAGAAGTTTGCATAGTGTCTCATGGTGTAGGGCTCCCATGGGGACCGGAAACATATGCCGAGATGACAACAAAGTGGGTTTGGGTCGGGCTTGATAAAACCCATACCCGCCCCGCTTTCTTTTCACCATTACTCGTACCCACCTCAGACCCGCCTCTCCCCACCATGCTCCGCTCCACCCCTAATTTATTACTAATGATTTATTTAAACAAAAATAAAGAGATAATATCTAATAAATTTTTTTAAATGTTAAGATTATGTAATAATATTCAATAACTAACATGTTACGGGTCTGAGCGAGTATGATTTAGTCATACCGAATCTGTCCTATTTCATAACAGGGTGGGGCAGATCGCAAATCACGGGTATAGTTATAAGACCCATAACCGTCCCATTAGAGGCAGATCAGGGCGGGTTAAATAAGTATGAGTATAAATTACCACCCCTAACCACATGGTTAGATTAGGACTTAAGGCAACTCAACACTAAATGAATGACGATCAAGCAATAAGTGACATAAATTTCATATGATAAAGCATCCTTAAAAATGTATTCTGAACAGTCACCCAGCAGAATATCTAATACTGTTTTAACAACATTCGTTCGTCCTCAAAACATATAGCTGACTTGTCTTTCAAACTGTAGCCAGAATTTTCTGCCCTGACTGATTGATGGAACACATATCACAGCAAAGAGAGAGAGTGAGTTTTTTTTTGTTGATTCTGACAGAGAGTGAATTAAATATAACACTTCACAGGAATTCAATTTAGAAACATATTTATTGCACTTTATCGAATCTACACATACAATAAGATTAAGAGTAAGTACACTTAAAGCAGAGGAACAGAAACTGGGAAAACTTATAATAAGCTTCATAAAGTTCACAAACAATTAACCTGCCTGTAGCCGAGTCTTTATAGTATCAATAGGGTATAGTACTGTTTCAACAACAACGCCAGCTGCTCCACCAGCTATCATTCCATCTAGAAATTACCAATAGAGGCTATTTAAGCCTAATAAACCATGGACAAACCTAGCAATCACAAATGAAGAAATTCCTATAGCTATCTCAACATGCAAAAACAGAAACACACTTTACTACCCAAATCTTCCTACTAACTCAACAACAGTATACCGCATAGAACGCGAAGAAAATTTAGCGGCTTTCCTTCGGTACTCATTGCGACCGTAGCAAAAGGCTTCGACTGTTCCACTCCAGGACAACGATTTAGCTTGCTCTTGCAAAAAACTAGAACAACAATGGAGCAAATAGCAAGAATCAGTTATTAGAGTTAGAAAAAGAAATTCATAAACAAAAATCCATCAAATAGCTTCGCAAAAACCACGCACATTGACTAAATACTACTTCATTTATAGGAATAATACCTGGAGAAGCTCCAGGAGACCTTCCTGTGCTTGTATCCAGCATCAGAGGCCCCAGCCGACTACCTTTATCTAATGAGAAGAAAGAAGAAACCAAAAAGGGGTTTCCAAAATCGAAACTTGTAAACAAGGAAGAAAGCTCCAATAGATCAAAGGAGACATGCACCAAACCTGTACATAAGCTAGCCGCTTCATCCCTCATTGATTTCGTCGGAAGAGAAAGAGGACAGAAATTCCGGGGAAGAACCGCCGGAATAGGCGAGAAGAAGAGGTGCGTACGGGTTTTAGCAAAGGGACCAATTTGCAGGCGCTGAATCGTTAGGCAGTCAAATTAATATTTTTTCTAGAATATCTCCAAAAATGAAGGAGAAATATAAAAATAGTTGTTTACGAGGTTTTTTTTAACAAAAATAATAATAAAAGATCGAATAATTAGAGCATATAAACTATAGTTTAAATCAAAAAATTAAACCAAATCATTTAAATTTAACAATTTAGTTTGATTTACAATGTAATGGTTCGATGATAGTTTGCTATTTTGAGTATTTCGGTTAATTAGTTTGGATTTAATTTTTCATATTTAAAAATTAAACTGACTAAATTAACCGATTATTAAATAACCCATACATACATATGATTTTAGAGTTGGGCCGGTTGAGTTATATTATAGTAGTTTTATAGTATTAATTTTAAATCTATTGAAGTGATAGTGTATATGTATATTTATGAGTTTTTATAATGTCTTTTTATACTAATTATTTAGTATATGTTTTTCAGGTGTTGTAATTAGGATGAATTTTTACAACAGAAACTGTCTAAAATCTTGAAAAAATATTCATTATTTTTGATAAAAAGATAAAATTTTTGTTATGTAATTTTAATTATACTGTAATATTGATGTAATAATTTGTGAAATTGCTTCTGAATTCTTCTTAATTTTTTGTTAGCTTATTTTGATGATGTAACTCAAGTTAAATTACTTTTAAGCTAAATTAATCTTATATTAAAGTTATTATTTAAATATTAATATAATAATATTTAATAGTATTATAAAAAATTAATAAAATATTTGAGATAAAAAAAATATGATTTTAATCGAACTAAATTAAATCAAATTGATATTTATTTAGTTGGTTTGGTTTAATTTATAATCTAATTTGACTAATTTGATTTTATTAAATTTAAAATTGAATTCAAATTTTTTTAATTATCAAATTAATCAATTAAACTGAATGTAAAAGCCTACAAATAATTCATTAAAAGCGTTTTTTTTTTCCTCGAAATTGGGTTTCTGCCATTAACGCCATGGGAAGATCACAATAGCTCTCTGTCTAGCACGATACCAACTGTACAAGAAAGAGAACCAACAAATTAGACAGAAAACCTTCAGTCAGAACTCAAAAAGATTATACTTGAATAACCATTATTGATATGCCTCCGAGTTTGATGAATTCATGATAAAAAAAAAATTAACGTTAAATTACACACAGCTTTCTGAGTTTAGAGTATAATAATAATGACGTTTACGTTTTTAAATTTTTAATATCTGGGTGGTTGAATTTTAAAATGATTACCAAATAAGTTCTGTTTAAAATTTTATTATTATTAAAATTTTCTAAAATACTAATTCTACCTTTTCCCTCCAGTCACCTCATTTTCCTTTCTCTCTAGTTGTTTCTCTAGAACAAGGTGGTCAAAAGTTGTTTCTCTGTGCTGACAACCTTGTTGACTGCAAGGGAGAGGGACGACCATCGACAAAAGGGGCTGCTTGCCCCTGCAATCTTTGCACTCTCTCCCCCCCACCCTCCTCTCATTGGTGAAGAGGCGGAGGGGATGCCTACTATGCCCTCTTATCTCTTCTTTCTCTAGATGCCGCAGGAGAGAAAGGAGAGAGTGTTTGCTTTGTCGGAGAGAAAGGGAGGGAGGGAGGGAGGGAGAGAGAGAACGGAGATTGAGGGTCAGGTAGCACCCTTCGTCAGCAACCCTGTTCCAAAGAGATAGCCACGAACAAAAAGGAGAAAGAGGAGATGAAAAAGAAAATGAGTAGAATTGATATTTTAAAGAATTTTAATAATTACAAAAAAACTCATTTGATGATTATATTAAAACTCAGAGACTTAAATATCAAAATTTTAAAAACGTTGAGTGTTATTATGCTCCAAACTCAAGAAACGGGGTGTAATATATCCTAAAAATAATATCTATTGTCATCATGCTAACATAAACAAGTGAAAATGCAATATTATTCTTCTTTTATGCCTAAATACAATATGGTCAAATGCCATTGATCTTTCTTTGGCCCACTGGCCAAAGAAGAGCCAAAGGTGGCATGGGGGCTCTTTTAGCTTGGCATCACTTGAAGCATTTGAAGTTTGCTAGATAGAAAAGCAGAAGAGAAAAGAGGAAATCTCCTTCAAAAAGGAAAAGGATTAGTGGAGAAGCTACAATAAAGTTCATAAATTAAGAACAACAAATAGTCTACTAATCTCTCTTTTTAAAGAATAATAATTATGGGGTTGAGCTTTCACTCTCAGTCACCTTCTTCATATAAAGTGCATAATGCACTGTGCAAGAAGAGCGGCTAAATAATTAATTAAATTGGCTATCGCATGTATATCTTCGCAGAAAATCAATGCAAACAAAAGACAATCACACTACTAAATCCAAAATTTAAGCTAGGGATCACCATCATATAAGTGGTAAAACAAATTAAGGCACGTGCTGGAGTTAAAAAGCACATGTACGTGATTCTTTGGACTATAAAGTTTCTCATATAGCTTTCTTATAGAGATTACATTGAGATGAATATCTGGGATATTGCTCGAGCTTCAGGCTACACCCCACATTGGTATTAAGCTCAGTGTCCTTTGTTCCAGTAATCTTTGACTTATTCTTACTATCTTCATGACGCTACAGTCTTTAGAGTGATATGTCAAAATTATCTTTCTTTTCGAGGCTACATAATAAAATTTGTCCTTAAATCTACTATATCAACTCCTCACAGGTGACCCAAACTTCCTTTTTTTAATAACTAGTATTACCAAAAAATGTTATTCAATAGCAATTGTGATTAAGAGGGTTTAAGAAAAAGAGGCAAATTTTTCTTCTTCTTTATTTTTGTCGTTCTTTCATTTTCAACAATCTTTTTTTATGTGATGACTGGACTTACCACATTAATAGTATTTTCTCACCAAATATTTTCTCATAAATTTACTTGTCTTTTGGAACTTGTATTATTCATGAGAATACTATTCTATTTTATTTTTATTTCGCTTTTCTTTGACGATAGTTCTTGTTATCGAGATTGATCAACCTACCTGACATTATCAAATTTGCTACCTTCAGGATGTACACAACTTTAACCTCAGTACTACTTACTAGTGATGAAAAGCATCAAAAATATTTTACCAAAAACACTGAAGTTCTTAAATAACATTTTTTTACTACATAAAACAAGATCTTGTAGCATAAAATGAACAGATCTCATTCTCACGTATGCTTTTGAAGATAGAAAGAGAGGGGAGAGGTATATATAACTGTCAGGAGGAAAGAAAATGATAAAAATAAATTTATTAGGTGGTTAACTAGTGTTAAAAATTTGTTGAGCATTTAATCTAATTTACTGACTTTATTAGGCAGAGAAACAGATAGAGAATATTTTATACTTGAAAATTTTAATTAAGAGTTTATAATTTATTTCTTTCTTTTAAATAAATTGTAAAGGACAAAGCAATTACAACTAAGTCTCTCATCACTTGTCAACGAAATAAATAATGGGTGGTTAAAAGATAATTTATTACTCAAAATTGCAATTAAAGATATTAAAAAAAATTGCAATTAAGGATTTAAAAAATAAAAAATTTCTTTTTAGTTCAGAATTTACGTCAGATATCACACTTTCTTTGAGGATCCCAATTTCTAGAAGCCTGCTCGACTTCAATTTCTCAATCCTCCTGAAAAGGAGGACAACTCATGACATTAACACAAAAGATCTAGTATTCTATTTATCAAAAAAAAAAAAAATCTAGTATTCTACAAGATACATAAACCGTCGAGAATTTGTAGAGATATTTTTCAGTTGTATTTTTCAAAAGGACAAGTTTAAGTGAATCCTCTTCCTTAACTTTAAAAAGGACTTGCCCTAAAAAAAAAACCTTTAAAAAAGAAGGGTTGCCCTTCAATTCCCTGTTCCTTCAGAAAGAATCCCATTCTTCTTCTCCAGAGCTGGCTCCACTATAGCTAATTCAATATTCCTTTTTTTAAGATAATATTAATGCTACTAAGAAGAATATATGCTCAATATTAATTATCATTTTTTTACAGTCACACTAGAAAAATATTAAAATATAATACATATTAAAATAATAATTAATTTATATCAAAATTCTCACACATTCTTATATAAAAATTAATTTTACTTCACATTATACATAATTTTTAATAAAAAAATATTTTTATTTAAAATACATTTTAAAATAGTACCTAACTGATTAATTTAACCTGATATTGATTACTTTCAATAAAAGGAATAGCTGAAGTCTTAATTTTCAGCGTGATATTAGAAGTATTATATTTCTTCAAAACTTAGATGTATTATATTTCAAATGTGGGCCAAAGCATAAAAAAAAACATCAAATTTACATTACCAAATGGTTTACTTGAAAAAATTATTATAAAAATTATGAACATCTCATAATTAATTGCTATTCGAAGGTACCGCTTTTTGGTTGCTCAAACATTAGAGAGAGCAAACAGAACTTTAGACAATTATATCGGCATTCAAAATGGTGGCAAAAAAGGAGAGGAGCTTGCAACCTTGCCATTTTTCACATTGGAAACGTCCTAGCCATGGCTTCATGATATTGATAAGAGACGAATAATAAAGTTGTGGTGTTAGTATAATTATTAAGGACTATCAAAAATCACTCATAATCATAATAACTTTTAAAATTATAGAAGGAATTTTCTCCTTTTATATTGCAAAGTGCATGAAAGTAAAAATAGACTTAAAACTTATAAAGAAGCATAAACTGAATAATGGATGTAATATTTCATGATCTCATTATAGAGATATTGTCTGCTTTGACTTTAGAAAAACTGTGTGACTTGAGTGCTTCCCAAGAGATCAGCCATCCCAGTGCTATTTCAGTCCAAGTATATTTAACTATAGAGTTTTTTATCATTAGCTTCACGGTTTTGCATCAAAAGGTGTCTCTACTATTTGAGATCACGTTATTTACTTATACAGTTCAGGATCTCTCTCCCTTTTTTGATGTGGGAAGATTCTGTGCCCTTCTTACCACTCATTATTCAGCTTAAAAGTCTGCCAGGAGCTGCACTTTGCCTCAGCAATTCCTTTCCCTTAGGATATCACCCGACGATCACTCCCCACCCTCTTTGACCACGGGCATCACAATAGATTATTGAGAGTGACCTACTTTGATATTACCGAACCCATAAAAATCCAGCACTCTTAGCACCTAAGTCTCACATCACAGAAGGAACGAAATTATGAGTAAAGTCAAAAGTGATCGTAATTCGTTACTCTTGGAGTAAAAATAATGTGATGTACTATCTTGCGACTATTTTTTTTAATTTGAATGAAAATATAATATGGAATTCCTCCAGACTACTCTTTCTTTAACCCTTAAAGGCTCTGTTTGGTTGGAGGAAAAAAATGTAATTTGAAAAATTTTTAGAGAAATATATATAATGTGAAATAAAGTAGTTAGTTATATTAAAAATTATGTTGGATGTGAAATAAAGTGATTGTTTAATACTGAAATTTGTGTAGGATGAGATATAAAATAATTTTTTAATTTTTTTAAAATAAATTTAAGATTTTGAACATGGCTAAAATAAGCTATTTTTTTAATCTGTTGCTAAACAGAGATGATTTGCTTTTGAGTTTTAACTTGTGAAAAAAAAAGATAAAATCATGAAACAATAAAAAATAGGACTTGAGAAAAAAGAGAAATTTTGTACATCACTTGAATCTTTCTTTATTAGTTATTAAAATTTTATAAAAATTTTAAATACTGTCATATTACTAATTATTTGCGTTTATATCTTTGACTTTTGCTTGTAATTAATATTCTGTTATTATTTAAAATTCAAAACACCAAGTCACTTCAAATGATGAAATATACTGTTACATATTCTATTTATATTTATACATGTATAATTATAAATATAAGCACTTATATTTTTAATATTATACATATATTTATATAGAGACACACATATAATAAACTATGTGGAAGTTTTTCCACTATTTGACACACATAATTAATTATAATCACAACTAGATTAATATTGCATGAAGAAATAGATTATACCAAAAGAAATAAGCATATAACAGTGTGTCAAATTTATTAGGATAATTATTTAATGTTATTTTTTTAAAAGAGATTGATTTCAATAGTTTCGATGTAGCTTTAATTTTCTGTCAAAATTTGACTAAGATTGTCGAAATTATTAAGTTTCGATTTCAGATTGGTTTCCATTAAAACCGATTCATAACTACCGAAACTCAACTATTTTTGCCGAGTTTTAAAACTTTGATGTTTATCATAGAACAAAAAATCCAAGGAAAAAATAGTTAATTAAATACAATGAGTAAAATAAATAATTTTTAATTGTAACATGTGTAGTTTTAAAGGTAATTATTGAAAGTTCTCGATAGTTAACTCATAATTAATGTTTGCTTTATGATTTTTATAATTTTCAAAAACTTAATTATTAAAAGGTCCTTATAATTTACCTAACATTACAAAAAAATCCTTTGTTGTAAATTTTAATAATTTTGAATTTTTTTTAATACTTTATCAAATTTTTATATTTATGTCATTTCAAATTCCTTATCGTTATCTTCCTCTTCAACATCGTTGCCTTGTCAGCGTTGCTTCGCCATCATCACCTTGTCGGCATTGCCTCACCATTGTTGCTTCATCGCTATCGACTCGTCTGTGTTGAAGAGAGAGTATATATGTGTGTGCGGACACTGTCCACGTAGGTGTGCTTGCTCAAGAGAGAGAGAGAGAAAGAGAGAGTGTATGTGTGAAAGACTACTGTTTGCATAATGTGCTTGCATAAAAGAGTGAGAGAGAGAGAGAGAGAGAGAGAGAGTGGAGGGGGCACGCGCTAGCGCGTGAGAGAAAAAGAAAGCTATATAAATAGATAGATAGATAGAGAAGAGAGGGGGGGGTGGGCGGGTGACAGCGGCCTGTCACCTTCCACGCACACGCCTGCGCGGGAGAGAGAGAAGAAATAAAACTAGTATTTCAAAAATTTTAAACTAGAATATTTTTTTGATGGTAATAAAAATCATCAAATTAAATCTGCTATATAATAGTTATAATTTATAAGTAACTTTATTATTATAAAACTTAAAAAATGAAATTTTTAATAAGTTTTCAAAAATTGTGTGGTAAATAATAATTGTAAATTAATTATAAAATTTTTCAGTAATTAATCTTTAATTTTATATGAATGAAAAATGACAGCCTATGTGAAATAAATGGCCATAAACATGTAGATAAGATTTTCATAGTCTGCGTGATCTGAGAGACATTACTTTCAAATGTGGGCCAGAGCTTAAGAAAAATGTCTAATTAGATTATCATGTTGGTTCACTGACTAATCTCTGTAACAGGGCTGTAAATTAGCCGAGTTCGAGCAAGATGACTCATTCGAGTTTTAGATTTTTGAGTCTGAGTCAAATTTGATTCGAATCAAATTATAATCATTTAAATTCAAATTGAATTTTGAGTTTAGTCGAGATAAGTGATCAGACTTATGCAACAGTCAAAAATATATTTTAAATATTAAAATTATTATAATAAATTGTGATATTAATATTTAATAATATGTATAAAAATAAATAACTTATTTTTTTTGTAAATTCTATTTATAAGCCATAGGTATATTAATTATCTTAAATGTATTATATAAATGTGTAATATTATATTTAAAAATAACAAGCCAAATTTTAGTTATGCTGTTCCCATTTATGGCAAGCCACTTAGAGTAACGAGAAACACGAGTCGAGTTCAATCAAGCTAAACTCGATTAAATTAGCATCAAATTTTCAATAAAATTTATAGTCGTACTCCGTACCTAATTAAAAGGACCTTAGAGAAGTGATACAAAAAGTCGGTATAGGGAATAAGAAAATTTAATAATAAGATGTTGAAACAAAGATGATTATTCACTTCATTGACAATATTGTTACAAAGACCAACCAAAATAAAGTCACAATCACATAATTTCAAATTATAATTTTATATAAAAAAAGGTTAATTACGATTGGGTCCTTGAAATACATAAAATTTTAAAATTAGTTTTTAGGCTCAACTTAAATACTTTAAATGAGTCTTGTTTAATTATTTTCATCAAATTTTCATTATCATATGTATAGATAAAAAAAAAAAGTTTTTAATAATTTTATTTTAAAACTAACACAGAGAAAAATAAAAAGTAAAAGAATAATTTTATTATTTATATTAACTTTTAACTAAAGGACCTATTTGATATTAAGATGCTACAATCTCAACATCTCAAATGATATTTTTTAATATTTATGAACTCATTTAATATTATTTTTTAAATTCAAGAATTTGTATAATATTTATCCAAAATAATATAGAGATATTTACATTCATAATACTTCATATCATATATTTATATATCAAATATTTTTTTTTAAAATTACGCGCTACACACTTAAAAATTACACCCCACACACTTTTTTTATACCTACAGTGTAATTTTTTAAAAATAAGTGTGATATACGTAATTATAATAATATGGAGTGTTATATATGTAATTATCTGAATAATATAATGTATCTTATATTTATAATCAGTGATATAGTAAAAAAATAAAATGTAACTACTTTTTTGTAGGAAGCAATTTTTTGAAAATAATCAAACAATATTTTTAATTTTTAATTACATCTGTTAGATCTAACGATCATTTCAACCGATCCACACTAATCATTTAATTATTTAATAGAAATATTTGCTTTCAAATGCTTTAATATTAGATTTCAAAAATATCAAAATTCTTTTCTTTTTTGTTTCTTTAAATATTAGTAAAATTTTAATGTCAAATTTAAACTGAAATCTATTAATCACCAAACATTCAGTGATCACATGTAAGGCGACTAAATCGACTACTTTTTTCATTGCAATGACAATTTTATTGTTGTTCAATAATTTATTTTTAAATATTAAAATTTTTTGAGACATTTAATTTTAGATAGAAATAAAGTAGAATTTAAAAGTAAAAGTATCTAAATAAATACATTAATTGATCAAAAATTGCGAAAAATATAATTAAAAATTAGACCTGCCTAAATTGTTGTCCTACCTTCTGAGTAGGAGAGGCAAAACAGGTCAGTAGGTCAAGTTCAGGTTAAACTCAAATTCAATCTGACCTAAAGCGTCTCAACCTGAATCCAACTCATTTATTAAATGGGTCAAAATTTATGACCGAATCTGACCCGATTAATAAATGAATCGAATTGGGGATTGACTCGATCCATTTATAGAGTATTTTTCAATAAATGTTTAACCTGAATCTGATCCGACTCAATTATGCCCAACTCAAACTCAATTTTTTTAATAAATTGATCGAAATTCATAATTTATATTCGAAAAATTTAGGTTGAATTTGAGTTTGGTTTACGGGTGACGCCCGCAATATTATATTTGGTTGACATATTAATTAGATTTATTTGGAAAAAGTGAGGTTTATATTATGCCATTTTAAATATTGTTTTTTTTTTACGTTAACCTTAACGGTCAAAACATCTCGCGAATGGCGCCACGTGTCGAACAAAACACGTCTATCTGTATAATTGTCTCTAGTGGTCCCCAGCCAACATGATAGGTGGATGTTTGGGTGTAATTAATTCCAGTGCCTGTAAGAAAATGGGATTTTCCAACGCAGCAGCAGCGTGGCTTCGCCTATAAACAGGCGATCTCCCCTCCCTTTCTAACCCGCCTGAAGAGGAATACCGCCGAAGGGATTTCGACGGCGAGCACGCCCGGCTGACTTCCTCCGCGAAGGGACTTCCATAGGATCTCCAATATCCGTTTTCATCGTCTTTGTCGGGGTTGCAGTATAAGATTTCCGTTTTCCGATAGTGAATCAGCGTTTCGAGAGAAGTTGGAAGAAATAACCTAATTTTTTTTGGGGGGGGTGACGAGGAGATGGTGGCGGTGGAGATATGTAGCGCGATGGAGAGCGAGGAGCGAATTCCGAAGGAGGCGAGGAAGATTCTGCACTCGCTGGCGTCGGGATGGAGCGACGTGGCGGACTCGCGGGAGCTGGAGGTGGTGCCGCTCAAGGGGGCAATGACGAATGAGGTATTTCAGATTAATTGGCGTGCGGAGGGGAAAGGAGAGGGGGGAAGGGAGAGGACGGTGCTCGTTAGGATCTATGGAGAGGGTGTTGATGTGTTCTTTGACCGGGAGGACGAGATCCGGACCTTCGAATTCATCTCGAAGCACGGACAGGGGCCGTGTTTGCTCGGAAGGTTCCACAACGGCCGCGTCGAGGAGTTCATCCATGCTAGGGTATGATCAATATCTGAAATCAGGTCTTCTATTTCATTAATTCTGTGATTGATTGCGGTATGAAGCCGGTTCAAATTTCGATTTATGGAAGACAAAGATCATTGTTAATCTGTCCTCTTGTATGTCGGTGAATTCATCCATTCTGTTCAATTCCTCTTTTTCTTGCTTAGCTGGATCCGAGTCCTTTCATAAAACAAGTCGAGTTGCATATGCTTTCTCTTATTTTCTGTCTCTTTCCTCCATCTCCTACGACTTTCAATAGACAGCTGAACTTGAATTCTCTTGAGTGAGAACTAGAAAGGTCTACAATTTAGCGGAATTATCTCCAAATAACATTCAAGTTTAAGCATTTGATTTTCTGCTTAAAACTTCTTCTGTTAAGTTGCCTGAGTTCTTCATTAATGGTAAATACATCTGCATCACTTTCTGGCTTCTGCAGTCCAGTTGATTTGAACAGGTATAGGCGTGTAGCCTTTATTTTCTGAAGACTTGCTGGGCTATAGAAAAGTCAAGCATTGACCTACAACAGTTCTGCAATAACAATCCCTGCTATGATTTTATTTTGTTGTTGTCATTTTCTCCATCCCCATTACTTTGATGGGATAGCTGCAATTAAAGTCTTCTGCTACATGGTTTTCTTCCATAAGACTGGGACTTATGACATCTTACAGTTTGTCCTTTAGGCCAATCTGTTTGATGATCTGCTTTATATCTTAATATGAGGACATTATGTTATATTTAATAAGAAGTACATCATCCGCGTTACTTTCAGTAGCCCGGTTGATTGGAAAACATCTCGCCATTAATTTTCTAAGGCCTTGCTTGATTGGCCCATCATTTTCAATGCCTCTAAAATATTTGCAGAGGAATTATTTGTATGTCTGTGTACAGAAACATCTCTCCTATAAAGCAAAATCGCAACTTTGCCGGGCTCCTTCGCATTTCTATCAATAAGAACGTGGAAAATAACTTGGGATTTGAGGTCATCGGCTCTTATTAAGTACCTTTTTGCTTGGTTCTTTCATATTATTTTTTTGACCTCGGTTATAGAATTGGAATTGTGAAGCCATGATTAACGTAGACTACTAATTGATATCATCAGGAATAACACTGTTTAATTGCATATTTGTCAGATGACCTTTTGGTTGTTGGCTTGTGTTTCCTGTCATTCACTTATTGTAGCTTATGCTGATCCGGCCATCTCGGTGCTTGTTGCTTTGTTTGTGTCATTGGCTACAGTTTACAATGATAGTTTTGCCTTTTAACAATTTTCTTTTTTTTTTTTTGGTTTTGAAGAAAACATTCAAGACCACAGGGAAGAGTAACATAAGCTTGTGTTCAACCTTAAGTTGTGGATCTTTTACTAGATTGTTTACTTTGTTGATTTTCACCTTTTTAAACTCTTGTTTTCTACAGTATGGTACTTGTATAAGTGTCCATCTGTTAGAACCTTTGGTTTTAATGAGTAATATGATGGTTTATCCCATAGAAAGAAAAGCAGATGCGGTTGTCTTAATAAGGAGTAAACTAGTAAAGCATAGCATGCACGGCATATATATTTAAGGGGGCATTTGGTTCAATGTTATCTTGATGCGTCGTGTTATCTAGAGAAAATAATTGGTTAGTTTGATGACATCTAGATAATATGCATTAAGATAATATCAAATTAAACATCTCCTAAATATTTTTTGTGGATGCCCACGTGTATTTATATTTTTGTTAGATGCTCACCCAGAATAATCTAAACCGCTTATGTTTTTGAATGGTTTAGATAATCAGGTTGGGATTTGGGTTGACCCGACCCATTTGCAAGCTATTCTGAGGGTGTTCTCTGACTGCCAATTTCTTTTTTTTCCCCTTGTCTTGTGGAGTGGGAACAGTAGGATAATTTCACAGTCTGGGTTTTATGACTGCTACGCCTACTTGTCTTGTATCATTATCTTTCAGTCAATCACACTTGAAATTTGATAGATGTAGCGAGATTAGAATTTCTAGCATTTGGAGATAATATTCAGCTTCTAATTGTCCCCATCTACTTGAAAAGATGCTTTTAATTTTTCTGTAATTGTTGATATATATATATATATATATCTTGAAGATAAAATGAATGCAAATACAACCCTTTCTAATCAATCTTGACTTGTAAATGTTTATTGAATTCTTTTTACCCCAGACGCTCTCGGCATCCGACTTGCGTGAAGCCGAAATAACTGCCCTTATAGCTTCAAAACTTTGGGAGTTTCATAATCTTGACATGCCTAACCCAAAGCAAGTTCATTTGTGGGGAAGGTTAAGGTATGTTGCAACCACTTATGCTTTAATTTACAGCGTTTAGAATAACTAATTACCATGATTCTTTCCTTCAGAAATTGGCTTAAAGGAGCTCAGAGCTTCTGTTCTTCTGAAGAAGCTAAAGAATTTCAGTTGGAAACTTTGGAGGATGAGATTAGTGCTTTGGAAAATTCATTGTCGGGGGGTGATCAGAGAATAGGATTTTGCCATAATGATCTTCAATATGGCAACATAATGATGGATGAGAAGACAAGGCAGATAACTATTATTGTGAGTTTCTTACACTTAATTCACGCATACAATTTGCACCGGTTGATCATGACCTAAAACTTGTGGTGGCAACATAGGTTGATGAATCGGGTTTGATTTGAATCAGAATCTGAACCAGCCTGATTAGCTCAATCAAATCCAGTAGTAGTTTTTTTTTTTAATTATCTATCTGATCTATTTAATAAACATGTCAAAAGCAGGAATTGAACCTGATCCAATTATGATTGGGTTGACCTGAATCTGGAACTTTGGTTAGGATCAGGTTGTATAGTGTCACCTCTACATAGAATTCTGAATTCCTTTTTGTCATCCTTTGACTTTGGAGTTTGGACCATAATCTGCGTAGATTTGCTTTCAACTGCAGTAAATTGAGATAAAGAACGGGCCTCTAAAATTCATATTCAAATCCCCATTTGCAAACAGGGTGCATGATCAAAGGAAAGATTGTTAAGGCGTTGTGGAATAGAATGTTAAGATAGATCTAGGAAGGATTGAATGAGGACTATATTCCATATGCAAAAGAAATATATCTTGGATGACACCTATTTTATCTTTCACAGGTTAGTTAGTAGGAGCATTAAAATATCTAATCATTAGAGGCAGCATACTTTCTTACAACTTTCAAGAGGCAAACAAGCCTCTTCTTCTTTTGAGACAAGATAGAGAAAGCTGTTACTTTTGATTCATCTATATATTTACCATGAGATGACTTCTTTATAATAATGAACAAGGAAATCGAAGAAACATTGATGCTCACATTCTGCTGTTTTGCTAGGATTATGAGTATGCAAGCTTCAACCCAGTTGCTTATGATATTGCTAATCATTTTTGTGAGATGGCTGCGAATTATCATACAGACACTCCTCATGTTCTTGACTACAGTCAATACCCAGGTTGGTATTCCGATTTAGTATTTCTTCATTTTCCTCTGCTGGTTTTTCTGAGGTGTTATTTTCAAGTGTCCTAAACTCCACTCAACATAAAAATTAGCTATTTCATGTCAATTCCAAATATTCTTAGGGGGAGTTTTGTTAAATGTTATCTTAGTGTTATGCCATGTTATTTAAAAAATAATAATTATTTAGTTTAATGACATGCATAGATAATCTTTTAAAAAATTATAAAATCATCACTCAAAAGATAACTTCTAACTTATATGATACAATATTAATATAACATTAAACTAAATGTTCTTTTAATATTTTGGTGTCGGCTAGGCCTTGCCTGCCCTCTCTTGAGAGCTTCCCCGCAAAAGGGTAAATTTGTTATTATGCATCATTTTTTTTTTACATGCTGAAAAACAAATATGTTTGCATATATTTACCACATTCTCTTTCCAATTAACCCATTTACATAAAATACAAAGCACACATGTAAATACATATATGCACATATCAAGTTGATTGTGAGTAATTTGCATTCAAATCACAAGAAATTTGAATGAAATTCTGGCAAGGTTCATGCTTCAAAAAGTAATTTGATCCCCTTCAAGAAGCTCCTGTGAATTTCTGTGTGTATGTTGGCAGATCTTGAGGAGCGCAAGCGATTTATTAAGTTGTATCTGAAGTCTTCAGGTATGCACTTCGATTAGCCAATTTTGCCATTCATTTTCCCTTTCTCATGTCTACTTAAAAATCTGTCTACTTTCTAAGTTGAGGAGCCGTCTACAGAGGAATTAGAGAACTTAATTCAATTGGTCGAGAAGTATACTCTTGCTAGCCATCTAGTATGGGGCCTATGGGGTATAATCTCGGTATGTTTCTTATCTTTAGTTCTACGAAATATAGATCTTAAAATATCTATTCATACAATATTTCAAGCTTGTAATCTTAATATCTAAGAATGCACCTTTCAAAAATTAATGATGTTTTTGAACAATTACATACATCATTAAGGGGCTATTTGGTTTAAAATACTCGAGGTTGACCCACCAAGTACTTTTAAAAAGTTATATGATTAACGCAGGATATTTAACACCATTTCCTCCATCCTAATCTTGCTAATCCTGAGTTTCCCTTCAAGGTAAGCGTGTGAAGTACTTATTACTGACTCATCCCAAATTAAGTTATTAAATAACCAAAGAGAATCTCGAGTCCGCATAGGTTAACAACTAAATAAAATTTTGTATTAAATCTCCTATCCCAAATGGGAAAACTTTTTAATGAGTTTAGAATAACTCAGATTAACTAACATTCATCCCAATTCTCCCAGATCTAACAGGCCAAAGGATAAATTATCATATGTTCTTTAGATTTTCTCTAATGATAAATAGATTGAGAACTATTGTTTAAATTATCTAACACCCAGATCCTTCAATTACTTTTTCGGTGCATAGAATAACAAAATTATCCCTAAAAAAAAAACGTATGTTTTCTCTTCGTTCCCTTGTCTTCTCTCTTTCTCCTTCCAAAATCTCTTTTTCCTTTTGCTCGGGTTCCCGGCCCTCTCTTTTCCTCTCGAGCTATTTCTCTCTCTCCTACCTTTCCCCTTCACCTTTGCGGACTCGACGCCAAGACATGAGAGGTTCTGCACACGTGAGCTGTGAAGACGTTGGAGGCCGAAGCTCATGTATGGCCAACGCCTCCGGCAAGAAAATTTGCTACAAGCCTTCTGTTCCATGATTCCGTCTCGCTGAAAGCTATATATATATATACTTGATGAGGCCATAAAAGATTTAGCAATTTAATTTCCCAAATCTCTCTTCCACTATATACTCGTGGATGTGGTGAGTGAGATTACAGAATTTTTTCTTCTATTTAATCTAGCATGATATTAAGCTTTCTGATAACGGATTTTGGAGGTGGTGAAGGCAGTGGAGATGCGCAAAATCGAGCCAAAGGTGAAGGAGAACAAATCCTCCGACATATACCTTTTTTTCAGATTTTTTTTTTTCATAATTTAAACTTATGTTGAATTATTTGCATTTCAAATGGTTTGATCTCAAAGTCACAAGAAAAATCAAATTGATTTTGAATCAAAATAAGGGATGTGAGCTTGATACTTGAGGGATGAGCTTGTTTGATTTGCTCTCTCTCTCTCTCTCTCTCTCTCTCTCCCTCTAATTTTGATATTTGAGGCACCTATTATGATTTTTGAGTTTTTTAATTTTTTTTTGCTGTTCCCAAGATGCTTAGATTTAAAAACTAATGGAAAAATGTGGACAAATCTGATGAAACCAAAGATAAATGCTTGTAATTTAGTTGGGACCTGAGTGTTAAATGATAGGGACCTTAACAATGATGTCAAGAATATTTTTTATTTAATTGACTCTATAATGTTACGATTAATTTATTTCTATCTCTCATGCTAATGTGTTGTTTATAAACAAGTTTTTTAAGTAATCTGTGTGATTTAATTTGTGAAAATATTTGATAAAAATTAGGTCTGTAGCAGCCAATTTTACATATTTTGATGCCACAAAATAATCATATTCAATAGTTAATTGAGGTAGTTTTGGTGTTATAAATGTGAATAGTTAAATATTATTGATTAATAGGTAATATTCCTTTTAATGTGTTAAATTAAAAGCGTATATAAGCCATAAGGTCAAGAGTTCTGTTTGTTTATTCAGTTTAAAAAGTAATTTAATTAATTTTAATTTAGTATGTTACATTATTCATAAATTTTAAAATTATAAATTAATTTTATTTCATATTATTTATTTCATTTAACATATTAAAATGAGCTCTAAACAGATGTTACTTAAAAAAAGCTGATGAAGGTGATTCAGACATTAAATAACACAACTTAGAAGTTATTTGTTTCTCAGTTAGTCAAATTTGATATTAAATTTAATCTTATTTCAATGCTATATAAATTTTAAAATAAAATTAATTTTATTTTAATAAATTTTAAATAATAATATTACATTAAAGATTATTTTTATCATAATCAAAAATAGTCTTACAAATTTCCCTGTTGAAGAAACATATGGATTTCGTGGCTTCATTTTCACACTTCGATGAGCCCCAACCCAATTGGGCTGAAGAAACCCCCCAAACCAATTTTCATAAATCATAATTTTTTTTTGATAGCATTAAATCATAATTAATGATGATACATGTGGATTTCGAGCAAAACAGCCATAACTAAATATTAAAAATTTTGGTTTTAATATTCACTGTTTAAGTTTTTTTTGAGCTAAATTATCAAATTTATATTGTAGATTTAACAATACTTAATAATAATATCATATACACACACAAAAAAATGCAAAAAAATTTTAGAATATGTGCTAACATATATTTTGCTTTTTGCAGACTCGAGTTTAATTTTGAACTAAATTTCAAATTAAATTATATGCGAGCCCTATGTTGGATGTCTTCATCCCATTGGAATCCCATTTAACTTTTTTTTCTTCTTTTTTTTTTTCTTTTCTGATGCAGGAACATGTGAATGATATCGACTTTGACTATATCGAGTATGCCAGGCAGAGGTTTGAACAGTACTGGTCAAAGAAGGCCTATCTTCTAACTTGATGTATCAATGATGTATGGTGCATATTTCTTTACTACGTATGTAGATGAGCCTACTCAACGTGCACATATGGTATCACATAATTGAGCCCCGAATGATGTATGCATTGAACTTAAAAATTTCTCCATTTGTAGATATCTATTTTAATGTACAATAATGCACTTGTTTTCACGAAAAACTAATGCAACATGTTTGATTTTCTCCTTTTTTTTTTTTTTTGAAAAACCATCCCTCTCATGTCCTAAAGTTTTTCTTTGATTTCTTTTGTGGAAATTATTATCATGTAAGCACAGTGATAATAAATTATGTGATGTAACAACAGATATAGATCTGATTTTACTCAAACATTTTTGATTCATAACATTACCCGTTTATCTTATCAAACAGATCTTCCCGTATGGTAATCTTAATGTGATGCAGTCCTACATCTCATGCTTAATAGAATTCTATTGAAATGAAAAGAAAATATAAGAAAATAATAGTTTTGAAAAAGGCATGTTATAAATTGGAATTATAAAAACAAATAGCAAACGACAGTAGCGAAATAATTTCTCTTAATATTAAAGTAAATTTATCTTTTATTAAATTAATATATATTTTTTTCAAATGAGTTATATCATGATGTACTCATGATTTTAAATAGGGATAATTATCTATATGCCAAACTATTTAACTTTATTTATATGTTATCCATCCATTCTTAGTTAATTACGTTATGCACATTCAAAACATAACAAAATTTTACATACACATATTTTAACTTATTTTTATTATAATGAGTAATTATAATTTTTCAATAACCTAATTATAGTTAGGTTACAAAAAATCTAAGTCGTTCATCATATTATTTTAAAAATATTTAAATATATTTTGAGTGAAAATACTAAAATTTTGATGTTTAGGTGGTGACAAGGGAAGAAGACATCCGCAACGTCAATTGATTTTAAGACAAATCAGCGTTTTAATGTACCATTAAGGATAAAAATATAATTTTAATGAACGAAATATTTTTTTTAAATAGATTTTGACTGAATTTTAACTCAAGTGTGTGAATGTAAGATTTTGTAATGTTTTGAGTGTGCATAGCATAATTAACTAAAAATGAATAGGTAATACATTAAATGGTATGGCATGTAGGTAATTATCCTTTTTAAATATCTACATCATCTCTTATTCACAGTGTGTCCCTATGGGTCAGAGTTTGCCCAATAGTCAATATTCACCGGATATTCAAATTGCTATTTAACTTAAATTATGCTCGAATCAAATTTGCTAAACTGAGCCATGAGCTATTTTTACGGTTTATAATTTTATTTAGCCAAATTTAAGCTACGATTGAATTGAATTAATTTGAAACAAACTTTGCTCAAATTCTATTTTATTTAAACAAAAAATATCATTACTATATTTATTTATTTATTAATTTTATAAAAATGTAAGACGAAGTACTCAAAAAAATATTGGGCAAACTGATAAATATAATTGACTCATAGTTAAAACCAACACAAAGCGGTCAAAGATATGTTGGGCAAACCAATGAATATAATTGACTCATATTTAAAATCAACAAAAGTTTTTTAAACTTGTTTTCAAAATAATTCAGGAAATTCGAGTCAACTCAATTAAAATTCGAGCCAGCTTGAACTTGAAAAGTTTGAGCTATTATCTAAGCTTGAGTTATATTTGGCTCGATTTAAACTCAAATTGCTCACAACCTATTAGGGCTTTTACGAAATCGGATCGATCACATTTCGATCGACTCGAAATCAACTCGAGCTCGATTGGGTTCGACTTCGAGCCGGCTCGAGTCGATTCCAACCGATTTCGAGCCGATTTCAATTCATTTTCGAGCCGGCTCAAAAATGAATCAAATCTCAAAAAAAATTTTAGCCAATCTCGAGGCGGGTAAGCTCAACTCGATCCGGCTCGAGATCGGCTCAGTTTATAATATATATATGTATTATAATATAAAATGTATTTTAATTCAAGCTAATTTCGAGCTGGATCGAGTTGAGACTACCCTTGCTCAAAATCGGCTCATAATACTGAGCCGAACTTTTGGCTCGTTAGTTGGCTCATTTAGATCGACTCGATTTTGATTGGTTCTAAAATTCTTAAGAACATAATAAACTTTTCAGGCAATTTACCGCATGAAGCACCAGTGGTCTAGTGGTAGAATAGTACCCTGCCACGGTACAGACCCGGGTTCGATTCCCGGCTGGTGCATCAAATTTTTTACCCTTTCATTTATAAAAAAAAAAAAAAAAAAAAAATCTTTTGACTTTTTTTATTTGAATTCAAACTCTTTTGCAATTGACAGATAAAAGGAAATGAGCGAAGTGCAGCTTGACTTCACTGCTTTCTGTGACTTTCAAGAAGGAGGAGGAGGAGGAGGAGGGAAAGCAGTAATGGAGCGAAGGTCTTCAACAATGGCGTCAATGAGAGAGTGAGAAGCTGCAGTGCCGGCCAGTGCCAGGTGCTTCGGCGCTTCTGCTCGGTCGAAGTAGAAAGCACCAGAAAGCAGTCTCTCCTTGGGTTGCATTGCCAGCCATATGATTGTATCAGCCCCCTCTTCGCTTGTTCTCAGCCTCCCAGATAACCTGCATAAAATACAGCACTCAAGTATTGCTATCATAAGCTCCATGAATATTGGCATTGGGGTCAGCAATCATTTTTCTTTTGGGTGATTCAAAACCCCTCCATGTTCTTCCTGTGTTGGATGTCTTTTATTTCTTTCTTGAAACAAGATAGATTCAATTTGGGTTCAAATCCTTTTATTCCTCTACCTATTCTTCCTACACTTGATGTCTTTTTTCACGAGAGATGCCTAAGGCCTCGTTTGGTTCAGGCAGTTTTTTTGGCTCAACATAATTTTCAACTATAAAAATCAACTTTATTTCACTTCCAATACAAATATAAATATTATAATTAATTTTAGGGGTAATTCCATTTAGGCCCCTGAAATTTGCTTACTTAGACACAAAAGTTCAAAAATCTTAAAACATGTAATTCAGGTTCACAAATAATACTACATGGGACATTGTGGTCCTTCCGTAACAGAATCTGTTATGTATTGTAAAAATGACAAAAGTATCATTCCATAATTTATTAATTTTCAAAATATGTCATTAATCATGGCTGCGTGTAGGCGCACGGCCTAGAGCACCAGCGACTGGCAGCGTGCGGCCGCGGCGTCCTCGCACGCATCACCCTGCGCAGGGGTCAGCATGCTGCCCCGCTCCGGCGTTTTCGCGCAGGCGGCAAGCAACGCGCGGCCGCTGGCGTCTGCGCGCAGCAACTTGCACGCGGTGCACAGACGCCGACAGCCGAGCGCTGTTAGCTGCCTGCACGCATGCTGTTGGCCGGGCCAGCAGCACGCAGGCGCCCGTGCGCAGGGCGTCTGCGTGCAAGGCGGCACGCTGCGGCGACACGTGCGAGGACGCCACAGCCGCACGTTGCCTAAATGGAAAAATAATAATTTAGTTTTTCGCAGGCGACCAGTCCGCGAACACACTGCGCATGAGGGTAAAATCGTAATTGAAAAAATATTTTATTTTAATTTTTTGATGAAGTAACAGTATTTTAAACGGAAAACGTTATGTTGGACCTGATTGGAAGCTTTTTAAAAATAACTAGGGCCCGGGTGAACTATTTTATTATTGTGGACCTGGATGATATATTTTGACGTTTGTGGACCTGGACAGCAAAATAGATAAACCTCTAGGGCCTAAGTGAAATTACTCCTTAATTTTATTTCACATCTTAGATCAAAATACTCGATTTGAATATTTTTGGTTTAAAATGTGAAATAAAGTTGATATTTTTATTTTAAATTGTTGAGTATGTAAAGTAAAATAATATTTTTTATATTTGAATTTATGTAAAATGATTTAAAAATTTTATTTATTATTATTATTGTTGCTTTTTAAATTAGTACCATTTTAGTCCTGTTTTGGTCCTCGCGCCAAACAGGGCTAATAATTAGGTCGAAATCAAAAACTTCTTGAGAGTGACATGCCAAAATTGACTCTATGATAACCCATATAAAGCTTTAGCTCGAAATAGAAAACTTTTTGAGAATGACACAGCCGAACTCAACTTTTAGCCCTAATTGGTGTATAACGCGCCATGCTCGCACACACACAGAGACACAAAGAGAGAGAGAAAGAGACCTTTCTTGGAAGCGAGGCAAGCTCTTCGCAACACCAGGTGTTGCAGCCCAACCTGGATGCATAGAATAGAAACCAATCCCTTTGTTATGACAAGTTTCGGCCCATTTCTCAGTTAATGCTACCTGAAATTTGTGAGGAATCACATAATTTTAGCAAAGTGAGGAAATGTCAAGCATGTAAAAAGTTCATTTTCTTCACGACAATGGTAATTTTTCAAAATTCATTTTAAGGTCCAGCAACATCAGTTTTTGTTTTTCTCTTTGTACTTCAGAAATATCTCAGATATAGGGAAAAAAAAAAAGGTAACATGGAATACTACCAGCATCAAGAGACCACAAATGGACCAATACTCAAATTACCAAGAAGAATGGTAAATACCTCTCGATTTCAGTTTCGAAGCCTAAACAGGGAGCTCTCTAGCTAAGGAAAGAAATGGACTAGTGAACAACACCAAGAGAATTGGAGATCACGATATAGAAAGCCAAGAACAACAACGATGTAGAGCTAAAAAGGCTTTTGAGATATTATAGGAAGGCAATTCTACATTACACAAGAGGCCAAGCATCTATCATCAACAACAAACATTATCACAAGTGATTTCTAACATGAATGTTTATCAACCTAGAAATCTTATACTAGAATATATTGTGAATATTTTACGTTTTTTTTCTTTTATGAAAACTCATATACAATGTAACATTAATAGTGTAGCCAATTTTTTGGCTCACTATGCTACATTAGCCGATTTTTGTTAGATGAGAGGTTTACCTCTTTCCATTGTTTTTTGCAACATTTTTAAAGGGAATTGTTGGCAAACTGTTATACTTTTCATATATTATTTTAGTGTAATGCTATAGTTATGCCATTTTTCAATAAAAAAAAACATCATAGGGAATAGACTTCAATGATAAGATTTGAGTAGTATAAATAAGTACAGCATAAAGTAGAAGATACAGAATGGTCAAATCAAACCACTAACAACACCTTCTCTTGCTTTCAAAAGAAACACTGCCATTTCTTTAATAAAAACTGGCACCTTATAAATCTATCTCACAAACTTTAGTAATGAGTAGGTTGGTCATAAGTAACAGCAAGAGAACAGATAGCGGTATATCACTGTTGAGCATAAGTTCTTCCCAGAATTCCTTGTTCATTTTGATAATTATCCTTGTGAACGGAGTTACATTTTCAATCATCTACAAAGATCTACATTTCCTCCAGTATTCTCTAAAGAATTTGATAGAAAGGGATTTTTCAATATACAAATTGAGTCCCAAATGAATGTTTAAACAACTATGATTAGGCTCTGTTTGGCAATAGACTAAAAATCATGGCTAAAATTACCCATGGCAAAAATCTTAAATTTATTTTAAAAAAACTTAAAAAATTATTTTATATCTCATCTCACACAAATTCATAA